>JARPMJ010003097.1:0-100060 GCA_033366665.1 Phoxinus dragarum
AATGGGTAAAGCTACAGTAACGTCCTCAGCTAGTCTAAACCGTTATATCTCTTAAGCCTAGCAGTGAATGTTTTTTGAGTAGTAGATTTACCATAATCATCCGCACACACAGCCAAAGCACACCCAGAACAATGTTCTTCCGCAAAAATGCATGCAGTTTTTTATCCACTAGAGGGCCAAAATTGCATAGTGCACCTTTGAGCTCTACCGCGTCTGTGACGAGCCGTTGACTTGAGTGAAAATCATAAAGACTGAGTTATGAGAGATGAATCGATGAAGGAGCATGTCACTCACCGTTGGCAGCTCTGGTGTTGCGCCGTTACTGGTTAAGGCTTGGCCGAGCGTGTTAGTCGAGCAGCGGTCGGAGGCGGTGGAAACTTTCAGGAGACACGCTTGTAGTCATGTTAGTAAAGAAGTGTCCTAGCTAACACACTGGCTTTCATGCAATCAGATTTAGTTGATTACGGCAAATCCAAATGATTCGAAGCATGTGGTGCCGTGACCCACAAAGGCGTCGTGTCACGAGGAATCAATTTTTCCTTGATCTTTCGAGATAAAGGAGCCTGGCGTACAATGATAAACTGCACACAGTATGTGCATCAACACATGACTGCCCGCATTTACACATCAATGACGCCTAAGCTGTTCAGAAACACACTGTTCATTTCAAAGGATCAGAGAGAGGCTGGACAAATGGTCTTGAAAAACCTCAGGGTATAAAAAAAAGAAAGGAAAAATTATATGATCCCTTTAATATTTTCTGAATGTGCCATTGTTTCCCATGCCGAGCACAAGGATGCTGCAAAAGACACGCAGACAGGAAGTCTACAGTCAGAAAACCTTGAATAATGTAACTTCATTAAACGGCACTTCTCGCCTCCCTACTTTGAATAATATATTCTGTTATTGGTTCAACGTACAGTAAATCTCTTCTAAATATACCTTTGACTGGGACAATCTTTTATCACTACAACGAATCATGTGATTATGTATGCATTACTTGATCAGCAGAAAATGACGACACAAACCTATAATAATAATGCATTAGAAATATGTTGAGTTGATCTCTATGTACCGCCAGGGTCGTGCCTTATTCAGAAATGATGAGCGTCAGATTAAGAATATGAATGTAGGTTGTAAACAATTGTATACAAAACTATATACAAAACTAATTCAAATTTAAAGGGGTGGTTGATTATGATTTCAATTTTCTAACTTTAGTTAGTGTGTAACGTTGCTGTTTGAGCATAAACAACATCTGCAAAGTTACAACACTCAGAGCAAAGGGAGATATTTGCTTTTAAAGAAATCGCTTTTTAAAGCTACACTGTGTAACTTTTTTTAGTTTATTCTTAGCTAAAAAACACTTAGTTCTTTCAAAAATATATGTGCTCATTAATAATGTATATTTACTTCGTTCAAGTAATAAAGTATTCTCGTGAGTGTATAATATGCCATTGAAAATACATACGGGTGGGGGGTTCGAATGCCGGTCGCCATGTTGCCCCTCCATCTTGAAAGTACATTAGCCAAAGAGGGACATACCCGTTAATTCAAGCTTCGCCTTTCGCGTTTTAACACTCGATGGCACCGTGTCGGCACATGTGAAGAGGGGGATTGCTTGAGACTGCTATATAAAAACCTGAAAGCCTTTTTGAAAGTCTGTTGCTGATGTAGGATCACTTTTATTCTCGAGGATATGTAGGCTATCAGAGTCGCCAAGGAAGCGAAAAAGAGAATTAAGATGGCAACGCAACAGGCAAATCAACAAGACAAATGAGACGCGAGAAACACACACACACAAACTCTCTGCGTACATATTCATATGAGACGCGAGCACACACACACACAAATTCTCCGCGCACATATTCATATGAGACATGAGCACACTGACATGATACCTTAAAGATGTGGAAAAGTCGATCAAAAGTGTGGGTACATTTCTCCAGGCTCGATGCCAACAGCGCGCGATGCAGTATTGCTGCAAAGACCGGTACCACGACGACAAATATGAGGAAGACCTTGACAGTGCACGGAGTAAACATAAGAGCAGAAAGTTGCTCCGTCTTCGACTGGTAAATGAAGAGATACCTTGTTGATCACTCAGTGTTTATATTGCAATAAATAATAACCTACTGAATGTACACTGCCGTTCAAAAATGAGTTGGTTAGTCAGAATTTTTTTCAGTAAGGATGCATTAAAGTTATCAAAAGTGACATTAAAACGTGTGTAATGTTACAAAATATTTCGTTTGTAAATAAATACTTTTCTTTTTAATTTTTTATTCATCAAAGAATCATGAAAAAATGTATCATAGTTTCCAATAGTTACCTGATAGCTGATGCTAGCAATGAAATGGTAAAAAAAAATAACGAAAACATAAAACTATTATTCATTTTACATAGATGTCATAACCTATATGTTAACTGGCAAATTAAATTACTGCAAATTATAATAGTTTTCTTAAGTAACCTCATCACTTGAAGGTCGAACTGGAAGCCATGTTAATCTTGGACTACATTGGCCACCGTAGGAGTTAAAACGAAATCGGAATTGAGAGGAACAGAAACTAATATTCACTGGATGGTCATATACCTTTTCACCGCTAGATGGAGGTAAAAATCACACACTGTAGCTTTAAGGACTACAACAAACGGCTGGTAGGGACTACATGACATTCCTCCCGGGTTAGTGACATCACCAACCCTAGAATTTACATAAACCCCGCCCCCTGAACAAGATTTATAGATTATCAAGACAGAATATCCTAATCAATGGCTAGAAGATATCTACACATAAGCAACATAAATTCACCAAATAACTATTCAGAAATGTTGTCACTTCTTCTTGAGTCTCTCCATCTTTGTCTGACTCCAGTTTGAAAATAAAAGGCTCAAAGTATTTGACATTTCCAGTGCATGTGTGTGTGAGGTAAAAGGACACAAGCTCTTGAAGCTCCGCCCCCTGTGCCGGGAGCAGCAGCTCATTTGCATTTAAAGGGACAGACACAAAAACGGTGCGTTTTTGCTTACCCTCAATAAGTGACTTTAACATGCTATATAAACATATCTGTGGGGTATTTTGAGCTAAAACTTCACACACACACACTCTGAGGACATCAGAGACTTATTTTACATCTTGTGAAAAGCGCATTATTTAATATCGCACCCCTTTAAGGACGTAGAATTAAAATGGAATAGGTTTTATTAATACGGTAATTTTTCAGAATGAAATGCCCACAAACATGTTTTCATATAAAATGACAATTTTAAATTTATCTTTAAAATAAAAAAATAACTCGTAAAAATGTGAAAGTGATGCAATGTTACCAGCAATCCTAACAAAAGTAATTAAACTAAATACACAAATCACTAGCTACGTTTCCATTCAAAGTTCAGAAAACATTTGCGAATAAAGCAGCTTTTCAATCCCGTGTGTTCAAGAGAACAAAACCACCACTTCCCGGGAAATTGCCACAAAATATCTGTAATGAAACTGGATTATGGATTTTTCCTCCATCGTAATTGACTTGCGTCTCGCACGGATGAAAGTCAACAAACGCTGTCATGGTGTTTGGGAATGTAATCATGTGAGGAAATAAACAGAATAATTCAGATTAAAGACTTCAGCTCAAGCATTTCAGAACGATCAAACACACATTAGAGATGCTGTGATGTGATTGGTCCGTTGGTTACTCCAGTGATAACCAATCACATCCTTTGTTGAGGCAAACATAGAGGAATTTATTCAGTAAATGTGTTTCCATCATAGTTTACGTGCATGTCTTATCGGATAAATGTGGCCCTGGATCACAAAACCAGTCAAAAGTCGCACGGGTATATTTGTGGCAATAGCCAACAGTACATTGTATGGGTCAAAATTATAAATTTTTCTTTTATGCCAAAAATCATTAGGATATTAAGTAAAGATCATGTTCCATGAAGATATTTGGTCAATTTCCTACCGTAAATATATACAAAATATATTTTTGTGAGTGAATGCAGCACAATTTTTTTTGCACTATTTTTCAAATAGTATTTCGACCAAATATTGTCCTATCCTAATAAACCATACATCAATGGAAAAAAAATATATATTAATTCAATAAAATAAAATAAAAATACCCATAAGACTGGTTTTGTGGTCCAGGGTCATAGATGTATCCGCCTCAATTGAGCGCAGTTTTTAATGCGCATTTTTAGTGTTTGTAATCTTGGCGTTTCCGTCCAGCATTGTTTATGTGATATCCTAAGATTGCTCATAAAAAATAGGTGTATAGAAACATTGCTAATGATTCAATCCTTGGAAAATGGATGTTATATGGCACTGTTTGATGAAATTTTGACGGCTGTTCATTATTTTGACACTGAACTTGAAGTGCGTCTAATCAGTAGGGG
The DNA here is from genome assembly GCA_033366665.1 of Phoxinus dragarum. Classification (NCBI taxonomy): domain Eukaryota; kingdom Metazoa; phylum Chordata; class Actinopteri; order Cypriniformes; family Leuciscidae; genus Phoxinus; species Phoxinus dragarum. The sequence goes on from JARPMJ010003097.1 coordinate 4,399, forward strand.
GAAATATTCGACATATCGGGGAATTAAAAAGTCAAGTTATGTAAAAGTGTTGAATTCCAGCTCAAAATTCACGACTCAAACTCGCTCTCGTTCATTAAAATGGGGACGATTCTTAAAATGTGAATTTTGCCTCACCCTGATATGTACAAATCACTGCATGACCTTTTTATTTACGGTATCATTTTATAACTCTTTTTTTTGTATTGATGGAAGTAAATGTATAATGCAAACAAATATTTGGACACCCGAGCTATATACAAATGCCAGCAAGTCACTGCATCATCTTGAATCATCTTGATAGCAAAATACCAAAACATGCGCTCAAGCGCCACTAACTTCATCATTTTTGTTCAGTGTCTTTGGTGTTCTGGCGATTTTTAGTGGATGTATGAACTATGAAGTCAGTTCTCCTCAGGAACATTTGCTATAAACATGATCAACTAATGCTTCAAAGTCATTCTTTTGAACAGACACTTGCCCTGATAATGCAACAATCACATTTCAGACATTTTTTAAGTGTCCAAATACACTTTCAGGCCACTGCATACACTCTTTTAATACACACTCCCAGTCAAAAGTTTTGGATTGGTAAGATTTTTAATGTTTTAAAAGAAGTCTCTTCTGCTCACCAAGGCTGCACTTATTTGATAAAAAAAAAAAAAAAAAAAAGTAATATTTTTTTTTTTATTTAATGACAATTTAGAATAAATATGTCATTTATTTCTGTGATTAAAGCTGAATTTTCAGGATCATAACTCTTCAGTCTTCAGTGTCACATGATCCTTCAGAAATAATTTAATATGATGATCTGATGCTCAAGAAACATTCATTATTATTATCAATGTTGAAAACTTGTGTACAATTTATTTTTCAGGATTCTTTGATGAATAGAAAGTTCAAAAGAACAGCGTTTATCTGAAATATAATCTCTTGTAACATTATAAATGTCTTTACTGTAACTTTTGATCAATTTAATTCATCATTGATGAATAAAATTATTGATTTATTTTATTTCTTTCCCCCAAAAAATTAAATAAAAACTCTTCCTGGCACCAAACTTTTGAACGGTAGCGTTTAATGTTACAAAAGCTTTCTATTTCAGATAAATACTGTTCTTTTAAACTTTGTTCATCAAAAGAATCCTGAAAATAAAAATGTAAATAACGGTTTTAAACACTAATAATAATAACAAATGTTTCTTGAGCATCAAATATTTATATGATATTTTAATATTTTAATGATTTCTGAGGGATCATGTGACACTGAAGGCTGGAGTAATGATGCTGAAAATTCAGCTTTGATCACAGGAATAAATTACACTTATATGCAAATTTAGTTTTTTTTTGTAGTTTTAATTAAATAAATGCAGGCTTGGTGAGCAGAAGATACTGATACTAACACTTTTGACTGGTAGTGCAGTTATGCATTTAAAAATAAATAAATAAAAAGTTATCAATTATTTTGATTCACATACTGTACTATTTTGCCACAGTAGCATCATGTGTTCTCCATCGAAAGCGTGGCTCTCCGACTTCGGCAAATCACTGTACATCAGGACGGCTATTAATACCCATAATGCTCTGCCCTGCTCATAATACACAGGCCTTGGTGTGTGTTCAGTGACCTGCATCTGCGCACAATAATGAATCCCCTGAGCTGTACTGGGAACGCTTTCAGACCGACGCAGAACACATGCAGCCGCTCGGCTTGTGGACCACAGCCCATCATCTGACCGGCGCTGGACGGTCCACGGGTCAATGTAGTCCACAATGTGCAAGTGGTCTCTAAAACACTATCAAGCAGCCGATCACAGTGTTAAAGGGATAGTTCACCCAGAAAGGATCATTCGGACATCATTCGCCCGCTTGCGCGTCACGAACACATTACTGTCTTTCATTCACGGACCTCAAGAGATGTTTGGGAGAATGGCCAAGCTTCTCTCTTCCAGGCTAGCTATGTGGTGCCAAAATGACAAATAAATAAATAAATAAATAACCATTAATATGCTTTAAAAAAAGCTAAAATGTTTACTTTACAAAGAAACAAACAAATGAATAAACTTGACAAAACAAACCGACTTTACAAATAAATAAACAACTTTACTAAACAAACAGACTTAAATAAATGGATAAACAAATAAAATAAATAATGACTTTACAAACAAAAAAATAAACCGTTACTTTACAAACAAATAAAATAATAAATGGTGAACAAAATAAAATAGTAACTTTACAAACAAATAAAAGGATAAATGGTGACTACAGTCAAATAAATAAACAAATAGTAACTTCACAAAAAATAATAATTAACAGTGAATTTACGAACAAATCAATCATTAAAATTTACTTTACAAACAAACAGCGACTTACAAATAAATAAACAAATAGTAACTTAAATAAATAAATGGTTACTTTACAAACAAACAAACAAACAAACAATCAACCTACAAATAAAAAAGGAAAATAAATAGTAATAAATATTACATATCAATAAACAACTTAAATAAATAAACAGTGACACAAACAAACAAGAAAACAAAGCAAACAAAAACAAATAAACAGGGACTTTACAAATAAATAAACAGGGACTTTACAAATAAATAAACAGGGACTTTACAAATAAATAAACAGGGACTTTACAAATAAATAAACAAATAAACAGACTTTACAAATAAATAAACAGGGACTTTAAAAATAAATAAACAAATAAACAGACTTTACAAATAAATAAACAGGGACTTTACAAATAAATAAACAGGGACTTTACAAATAAATAAACAGGGACTTTACAAATAAATAAACAAATAAACAGACTTTACAAATAAATAAACAGGGACTTTACAAATAAATAAACAGGGACTTTACAAATAAATAAACAGGGACTTTACAAATAAATAAACAAATAAACAGACTTTACAAATAAATAAACAGGGACTTTAAAAATAAATAAACAAATAAACAGACTTTACAAATAAATAAACAGGGACTTTACAAATAAATAAACAGGGACTTTACAAATAAATAAACAGGGACTTTACAAATAAATAAACAGGGACTTTACAAATAAATAAACAGGGACTTTACAAATAAATAAACAGGGACTTTACAAATAAATAAACAGGGACTTTACAAATAAATAAACAAATAAACAGACTTTACAAATAAATAAACAGGGACTTTAAAAATAAATAAACAAATAAACAGACTTTACAAATAAATAAACAAATAAACAGACTTTAGAAATAAATAAATAAATAATAATAATAATAAATAGCAAATTTAAAAATAAATAAAGACTTTCTAAATAAAACGAAAGAATGAACAAATAAATGTGACTTTAGAAATAAAGAAATAAAATAAATAGGGACTTCATAAACAAAATAAATGAATACATAAATAAATGTATCTAAAATAAATAGGGATTTAAAAATAAATAGGGATTTTACAAATAAATATTTACTTTATAAGTAAATACATGTGTCTACAAATAAATGCATAAATAAATTGTTTGTATAACAACTACAAAAAACTAAATAAATAAATAAATACTTTACAAATAAATAGAACCGGAACATTACAAATGAACAAATAGTGACTTCACAAACAAACAGTGAGTACATACAGTAACAGAATGTCATTTCTGGGTGAATCAATAAATAAATAGGGGCTTTATAAATTAATACATACAATAGTGACTAAAAATAAATAAATAAATAAGGACTTCACGAACAAAATAAATGAAAACGTAAATAAACGTGTCTCTTTACAAGCAGAAGGACAGAATGTCATTTCTTGGTGAACTCTTTCTGTCGGCCATGAACGGTCGGCGGCACTGAGTGAGGAGAGTGAGTGGAGGGGGAGATATCGGTGTTACACCCTGAGAGGGGGGGGGGGGGGGGGCTGTGGGGGGGTCAGGGTCAAACTGAAGTAAATGATACCTTACCAGAGGTCTGACACAGGCATACTGCCCGGTGCGGTTTAAAGAGCGGTAAAGTCATTTGTCAACTCTATCCTGCAAAGATAAAGGGCAGGAGCAGAGGATATTATGTACACACACCGTTTCTACACACTAGTGACTTCTGCAAAAGGGAATCATCTCAAATTACATGCACATTTATGACAACCGCCGACGATAGCGTCTGCTATCTGAGAATAGCAGAAAAGAAAACCTTCAAGTAGCATGTGGCTAAGCTAATAATGGAATACTTACTGCGAATACTCGATTTAAAAGTCAATTTTAAATTAGACCGAACTTGCTCAAAATGTTTTGGTGTTGCATGACAATCTATACATTCACATATCTGCTTTTTTTTTTTAGTTCAGATCCTCCACCGCTCAATCTGCATGTTTTATCAGGTAAACAAACCGCACCCAGCGCAGAGAGAGAGAGAGAGAGAGAGAGAGGAGAGAGAGAGAGAGAGAGAGAGAGAGAGAGAGAGAGAGAGAGGAGAGAGAGAGAGAGAGACTGAACCGCCAGCAAACCCTGAGATAACATGAGTGCTTAACGTGTGTGTGTGTGACATCTCAGACTCCTTATCCACACACACACACACACACACACACACACACACACACACACACACACACACACACACACACACACACACACACACACACACACACACACACACACACAGGGTAATAATGTTAATGTTCCATTTGATAATTCAACATTAATTAATCTCAACACGTGTGTGTGTGTGTGTGTGTGTGTGTGTGTGTGTGTGTGTGTGTGTGTGTGTGTGTGTAAGCAGTGCATTAATATAGAATGTGATTAAACTGACTGGATCTACAGTTTTAATGCACTCCTTCCAGCCAATCAGAATCGAGCATTCAGACAGACCATGGTATATTATTACCTGAGCTAACATGAACCAACAATGAACAGAACTTTAATTAATTAACATTAGCGAAGAATATGAATAAAACACTAATTAACAGATAACAAATATATTGCTCATTGTTACATTACAACATTAACTAATGGGACCATATTGTAAACCATAACTAATAATAGTTGCAACAATAATAATAATAATAACTACTACTATTACTATTAATAATAATAATACAAAAATAACAACACCTATTATTATTATTACTACCTTTAATAATAACAATACTGCTAATAATAACTGCTATTATTATTACCATTAACAATAACAACAACAACTACTATTACTATTAATAATAATAATACAAAAATAACAACACCTATTATTATTATTACTATTACTACCTTTAATAATAACAATACTGCTAATAATTACTGCTATTATTATTACCATTAACAATAACAACAACAACTACTATTACTATTAATAATAATAATACAAAAATAACAACACCTATTATTATTATTACTATTACTACCTTTAATAATAACAATACTGCTAATAATTACTGCTATTATTATTACCATTAACAATAACAACAACAACAACTAATATTATTATTACCACCATTAATAACAACAACAATTATACTAACAAACTACAATAACTCTAAATAAAAAAATACCATTATTATTGTTACAATTAATAATAATATAACCTAATATTATTACCATATTATTACCAAGTTTATTAGTAGTAGCAGTAGTATGACTTCACAGAAGCAGAGCTATGGCCAAGATCTGATATATATATATGCCTATTATTATTAATAATAATATTCTGTGTTTTGTGAATAGAACTTAATTTATAGTTTTGACTTTTTGTTTTTACTGTGGTTTGAAAACCTTTGGTCCAGGTCGTAAGGAAAAAAAAAAAATTCTTCAGGGTTAGAAAATATCGTCCCTGGAACTCAAGTGATGAAACCTGACACGAGTCCTTTACTGAGTCCTCTAAAATATGCACACGTCGTTGCATATTCATAAACACCCGAAAAATTCAACACTGCCGAGTCATTCGGACTAAAAAGTGTCATTCTGCATACAGAGAGAGGATGCTTCACATACACACTACATACTTCAAATGCTGTTGGATTCAAGCATATATATGTGACCCTGGATCACACAACCAGTCACATGACGCACGGGTATATTTGTGGCAACAGCCAACAATACATTGTTTGGGTCAAAATTATTGATTTTTCTTTTATGCCAAAAATCATTAGGATATTAAGTAAAGATCATTTTCCATGGGGATATTTGGTAAATTTCCTACCGTAAATATATAAAACATGTATTTTTGTGAGTGGATGCAGCACAATCGTGAACATAAATGTTCAACTTTAAAGGAGATTTTCTCAATGTTTCGATTTTTTTGCACCGTCAGATTCCAGATTTACTAATAGTTGTATCTCGGCCAAATATTGTCATATCCTAACAAACCACACATCAATGGAAAGCTTATTTATTCAGCTTTCATGTGGTATATAAATCTCAATTTCACAAAATTGACCCATGTGACTGGTTTTTGTGGTCCAGGGTCACATATGAAGTACAAAAGAGTGAAATGTTGGTGTGAGATGCTGTTGTTCCTGTGGATGGATCGAGGGAGAAGGGAAATACTGACCTCTGCTCCTCTTCTATCTCTTCATTGGTCATTCTCTTCTCAAACTTGGCGGTCTTGTTAGCGGTCTCGTCCTCGTCTGCCACTAAAGCAGATGCAACATCTAAAGGAGATATAGACAAATAAGAGGAGGAAACTAAAAGTGAGTGATGCTCTTTTTTTATTTTTTTATAAAGAAAGCTGCTTTTAACTGAACAAAAATACAGCAAAAACAGTACTATTGTGAAATATTATTACAATTTAAAATAACTTTCTATTTTAATATATGTTCAAATGTAATTTATTCCTGTGATCAAAGCTGAATTTTCAGCATCATAACTCCAGTCTTCAGAGTCACATTTGATGCTCAAGAAACATTTTTTGGTGAAAGATTCTTATTATTAGAAATAGACATCTTTTGGTGACCATGTAAAAGTATCTACTGTCACTTTACTGCATCCTTGCTAAATAAAAGTATTAAAGAGGACTAGTATGCTCTTTTTCAAAGCCTTTTTTTAAAGTATGTGTCTGTTCTCCACTAGAACAGGTTCATGCTTGAATGTAAAAAAAAACATTATTTTCCTCATATTCTCCATAGTTGCAGCTCCTCTCTTCCCGGTCTGTCAGTAACGCTCTGTTTAGTTCCTGTCTCTATGAAGCCCCTCCTTCTGAAAAGCACACTGTGCTCTGATTGGTCGGTTGGATCAGTGTGTTGTGATTGGCCAACTGCTTCAAGCCTGTTTGGGAAATGCCCCGCCCCTTACCATAACCATGAGCTTTAACACTATTAACTAACTCACTCAAACAGGCCCCACCCCTACTTTGCGTATGCCTTGGGCGGGAATTATTTAAATGAGGGATATTGTGACATGTTCGTTCCCGGAAGAAAACACCAGACTGCTACCAAATGGTCACATTTTGCAACAAAACCGCACTACTCGTTTGAGCAGCACGGACCGTTTACCAGCTCTGAGCAATGATTGACAGCGCAGTGCGAGCTCTGAACAGGTTTACTGATGATCTCGATCACATGACACCGTTACTACACAGCGCTGGGAGATCCATTTGATCAAAGCATTTGAATTCACCACAGTATTAATAACATCGCTGCGAGATCGGACACGTTCAAATTCACCACAGTATTAATAACATCGCTGCGAGATCGGACACGTTCAAATTCACCACAGTATTAATAACTTTGCTGCGAGATCGGACACGTTCAAATTCACAACAGTATTAATAACTTTGCTGCGAGATCGGACACGTTCAAATTCACCACAGTATTAATAACTTTGCTGCGAGATCGGACACGTTCAAATTCACCACAGTATTAATAACTTTGCTGTGAGATCGGACACGTTCAAATTCACCACAGTATTAATAACATCGCTGCGAGATCGGACACGTTCAAATTCACCACAGTATTAATAACATCGCTGCGAGATCGGACACGTTCAAATTCACCACAGTATTAATAACATTGCTGCGAGATCGGCAGTGGTGGAGGAAGTACTCAAGTTTAGTACTTAAGTAAAAGTACAATTACCCTGCAAAATATATACTTAAGTAAAAGTACAATTACTACATCAACATCTTACTTAAGTAAAAGTCATAAGTACATACTTTTAAATTTACTTTAAAGTATTTTTTTTTAAGTAAAAGTACAATCAGTTGTCTCGATGTCTGGGCTGTTCAATTGTAATAATCACAAACAATTTCTATTGTGTACTGGAAAGGGTTGTTGTGCAAGCTCTCTGCAATACTGACACACTGTAAAAATCTGGTTATTTACTTATTACTCATTAAATATTAATTAAGCTAAGCCAATTATGACATACAATTTATTTTATTTTTACTAAGAGCAGTAAAAAAAAACCTCAAAAGCACACAGGTGAGTGTTATTCTGAACACTTTAATCAAATTTGTATGACCAGTTTATTCTGCTCAACAACAGTTGCTTTAGTCCTTTACCTTGGCCTGCATGGGGAAAATAGCTAAAACTGCATTTGAGGCTTATACTCCATTGATTACAGAAAATCCAAAAGCATTAGGCTAATAATGTATAATAGGGGTGTAATGGTACGCAAAATCACGGTTCGGTACGTACCTTGGTTTTAAAGTCACGGTTCGGTTCATTTTCGGTACAGTAAGGGAAAGAAATGCAAAACATTAAACTGCTGGTTGTTTACTATAAACTTTTTTTTTTAACAATTTGTTTACATTTTTTTAAACACACTTTTTAATTAAATATAATAAATAAAAAAGAATAATAAATAAATTATTATTCCACTAAATAAAATACTCTCAAACCAATATTGGCCATGACACTAGCTAGCGAGAGGAGACACGCGTACGTTTGTTTGTGTGGAAAGCCTGCTTTTATTAAGCAACTGAAAGGCATTTGGAAATGTCAACAGATGATCGCATCAGCGCGCACGGAGCAACAAGCGCTTTTAACACAGGCGCGTGTTTCGTTGTCACAGCAACATAAACAAATTTCCGCACACAGGAAGACAGATGTTATTGTCATATTTTGCATGTATTTTAATCACAAAAACGAACGTTTGCATCAAGTGAAAGCATCAGGCACATTGGCTACCAACATAATAAGCTGTTTTAAGTGTAAAATGTTCAATGCCTTATCGCGCTGATGTGACCGAGCCCGAGCCGAAGCTGAACATATCTAAATATTTGTCCGAACCCGGCCCGTACAGTTGTACAGTGCGCGCTCAAGTGCAACGCGGAGACTTCCGACACTTAATGTTCGTGTGGAAACTCGGAATATGTTCCGCACACAACTAGCCTAATTCACGTGAAAGATTGCATTCATGTGCACCGCACCGAAAGTCCTATACCGAAACGGTCCGGTACGAATACATACCGTTACACCCCTAATGTATAACACATTATAATGAGACAAAAATAAGCACCAAACTAAATTTGACAAGGGTGAGGTGAGTGCTTCTCTTAAAACATGCAAGCAATGTGTTGTGTTGTTTCAAAAACGCGCGCTGAGCGCGTGAGTTCTTTGACCAATCAGATCTCCGATCTGTTTCAACGTGCATTGGCCAGCAACGCCAAAACGTCAGTCGACCAAAAACATTTTATGCAAGAGATTCGGAAGGATGTAACGACACGCATTTTAATAATGTAGTGGAGTACAAAGTACAGATAATTGCTGAAAAATCTACTGAGTAAAAGTAAAAGTATGCATTATTTTTTTTACTTAAAGGTGCCATGTGTAAAAATTGAGGTAAAATATCCAAAAAATGAGCTACACGCATCAAAAGAATGAGAAGAAATAAGGGCAATGATGTCATTAAAAAAATGTCAAGTTATAGTGCTGCAGAGATATCAACCTTAATTAGCATTAGCATTACTAGCCACGGCCCGACAGGTGTCGTAATACCAGTTTCGGCCATGGGAGGCGGTATGTGGGCAACATAACCACCAGCCAACCTGCAATACACGAATAACTCGCACGGCTTGTGGGCGTTCTTGAACCTGATGTCAATCGTGTGGAAAGTAGCATAGACAGTAGGAAAGTACAGCCCACTACTTCATTTCAATTCAGGGAAGAGAGCGGAAGGATGGCTGAAGCCTTTGGCAAGAGACCCCTACAACCACCGCGCTCTGATCAAGCACAAATCAGATCAGATAAGAAAAGGACCGCTCGTCACGGTCCGGGCTCGAAAGCGCGGGGGACGGCGAGCGAACTGCAGCGCATAGCCCTGTTTTACAACGTTCAGCACCCATTCTGACACGCCCGGGATCGCTCCCCATGCTTTCGCACGCATAGCTAGGGGCAGAATGGTCTCCGTGCTCTGACCGCCGCACTGCGCGGGTTGGAGAAACTGAAACGGAGGTATCAACACGGCGCGCGCGCCCCTCGTTGTCTGAAGAGTGCTGCTCGCTGACGACAGCAGCCGCTGTTTCACATTCAATGACTCGGTCGCTAAGGACGGAGAACAATTTGTGGCGCGAACAGGTCATTTGTAGCCTACTGTATCTTTCAACAGTGTTCGTGTTTTTTTTTTACTATAGTAGAGATGATCGGTTCACGTGCGCTGTCTGATGTTTACTGCATCACTCGACATGGATGGAGAGGTGAGGTAAAGTAATAATTACAAGAGCTTCACGGTTATCAGATACAAGCATTCAACGGCCCTGTAGTATATATATATATATATATATAAATATAGGTTATTTGTGTTTGCGCACGTGATATCAGGAAGCAATGTAATAACGTTACCTGTAATAAATACACACATGACGGCGATGCGCAAATCGAGTGTGTGTGTCACAAATCATTATTGTTTCTTCAACTTATTAAAATATCTTACTTTACTGCAACTATCTGTTTCTGCTTCTTTATCATATTTATAGTGTGTGATTTACAAAATACCATATCCTACATCACATATTTTGATATGTGAGGTATACTGCCCCCATCTGGTATGGAATGTGGAGTATGACTTGATTTTTTTTGCCAGACAATTACACATGGCACCTTTAAGTAAAGTATAGATACGTAAAAATTTACTTAAGTACAGTAACGAAGTACAAATACTTCATTACATTCCACCACTGGAGATCGGACACGTTCAAATTCACCACAGTATTAATACATCGCTGTGAGATCGGACACGTTCAAATTCACCACAGTATTAATAACTTTGCTGCGAGATCGGACACGTTCAAATTCACCACAGTATTAATAACATCGCTGCGAGATCGGACACGTTCAAATTCACCACAGTATTAATAACATCGCTGCGAGATCGGACACGTTCAAATTCACCACAGTATTAATAACATCGCTGTGAGATCGGACACGTTCAAATTCACCACAGTATTAATAACTTTGCTGCGAGATCGGACACGTTCAAATTCACCACAGAATTAATAACATCGCTGCGAGATCGGACACGTTCAAATTCACCACAGTATTAATAACTTTGCTGCGAGATCAGACACGTTCAAATTCACCACAGTATTAATAACTTTGCTGCGAGATCGTACACGTTCAAATTCACCACAGTATTAATAACTTTGCTGCGAGATCGGACACGTTCAAATTCACCACAGTATTAATAACTTTGCTGCGAGATCGGACACATTCAAATTCACCAAAGTATTAATAACTTTGCTGCGAGATCGGACACGTTCAAATTCACCACAGTATTAATAACATCGCTGCGAGATCGGACACGTTCAAATTCACCACAGTATTAATAACATCGCTGTGAGATCGGACACGTTCAAATTCACCACAGTATTAATAACATCGCTGCGAGATCGGACACGTTCAAATTCACCACAGTATTAATAACTTTGCTGCGAGATCGGACACGTTCAAATTCACAACAGTATTAATAACATCGCTGCGAGATCGGACACGTTCAAATTCACCACAGTATTAATAACATCGCTGCGAGATCGGACACGTTCAAATTCACCACAGTATTAATAACATCGCTGCGAGATCGGACACGTTCAAATTCACCACAGTATTAATAACATCGCTGTGAGATCGGACACGTTCAAATTCACCACAGTATTAATAACATCGCTGCGAGATCGGACACGTTCAAATTCACCACAGTATTAATAACTTTGCTGCGAGATCGGACACGTTCAAATTCACAACAGTATTAATAACTTTGCTGCGAGATCGGACACGTTCAAATTCACCACAGTATTAATAACTTTGCTGTGAGATCGGACATGTTCAAATTCACCACAGTATTAATAACATCGCTGCGAGATCGGACACGTTCAAATTCACCACAGTATTAATAACTTTGCTGCGAGATCGGACACGTTCAAATTCACAACAGTATTAATAACTTTGCTGCGAGATCGGACACGTTCAAATTCACCACAGTATTAATAACTTTGCTGCGAGATCGGACACGTTCAAATTCACCACAGTATTAACAACTTTGCTGCGAGATCGGACACGTTCAAATTCACCACAGTATTAATAACTTTGCTGCGAGATCGGACACGTTCAAATTCACCACAGTATTAATAACTTTGCTGCGAGATCGGACACGTTCAAATTCACCACAGTATTAATAACTTTGCTGCGAGATCGGACACGTTCAAATTCACCACAGTATTAATAACTTTGCTGCGAGATCGGACACGTTCAAATTCACCACAGAATTCTCTGTAATAAACCATTTCAGATCAAAAAGATGTGGAAAACCATTGTGCCATCTACAAACAAGTTATAGAAGGCTTTTCAATTCACAAATCACCTGTATGTTTATTTTTACATTATTCGTCTCGGGGTTCATGCAACCTTTTGAGAGTGTTCAAGTACCTTTCAATGGCTTTCAAGTGCTTCGCATTTTCATATTAATGTTATTTGTAAAACTAAAAGTTTAAAGATAGGAAAACTAACTAACACTTCATGGCAAACAAACACTTATTTAAAAAGACATGAAATTACCACTATAACCAGTAGATGGCAGCAGAGGAGCACTTAATTGACTTGTTAGCCATTTCCACTCCCTAATATATGAGAAAAAAAATAGAAAGTCACAAAAAAACTAAAACATTTCTTCAAATTGTGACTAAATTACACGTAGAGCGCTCATTTTATAATCACTAAAGCTGTCGGTCAGAAGTGCGTTTCCCAAAAACATCGTTAGCCAACTGGTCGCAAGTTCTGTCGTTATCCGCATAGTTCAACGAGTCGCGTTTCCCCGAAAAACACAGTTCTAACGAACATTCGCAAACAGCATCGCAACGTTATTTGTACGCACTGTGACTATACAAATCACAACATGTAAATAGGAAAATGTTGGCGTTATTTTGTCACTTATTGGGAGCAGTATGCTAGCTGGAGCCATTTACCTCCAGTCTTTGTGCTAAGCTACGCTAGCGGTGGGTGCGTCAGACAGAGTTACGGCACGCACGGAGATGAGAAGGGTATGTTTGGACTTATCTAACTCTGGGGGATACGGTGAATAAGCGAAAGTCCCAAAAATTCGGCGTGTTGGTGTTCCTTTAATAAAAGTTAATTTAATTTAATCTCAATTCAAGCTCAGTGCTTTACTGTTAAATGTTTAATTAACAAACATGCAATATTATTGGTAACTGCACTCATTAATGCAAAACAATAGTCATTTTATGATTAAATTAAAAAAAAATTTAAAACAGCGCCCCATCTGTAGAAGTTAGTGGCACCGGTGCTACTGCTCTCACGTGTTTGTCTGGAGCTTTCAGGGAGTTCAGAAACAGTGCGCACTGATATAGAGAAGACCAAACTCATGCTGTTTTCATGCTCACACAGTAACATTACACACTAAAAGTTGAACACGGGGGGAAAAAAGCAGAATAGGCCCCCTTAACATCATAACCTTACTGACTCTGTCTCCTGTCTGAGTGAGCTAAGAGAGGACCACACTTGATCTGTATGCAAATGGCTGGTGTTAAAAGTGTCAGACAACAAGACAGGGAGGGTAGAAACTCTTACGTGACACGGTTCTTACGTGTGTCCGGTTCCTAACCCAGATTATCAACCTACCAGCCTAATCCACTTGCAGGCCTGTCAAGTTACTGGCGCTGGCAGCTAGGAAGTCTTTATATTGATTCGAGGATAAAGGTTGTTCTTGACGGCTGAAGCCCGTTTCACACGCACCTCATATCTGCAGTATCTGCTGCTGAAACTGGGTCTGTTGCTGTTATAATTCATAAACTGACATGTTTTGGCACTGGAAACACTGCTTCCTTTGCGAGCTAGGGTTATATCTGAGAGCAACACCCACTGATGTCTGGATGTAAACACAGCAGAATCCGCAACCTAGAGGCCAATGTACCGCTGGGAGAACAAAGCAAGTGTGTGACCGGGACCCAGTTACACATTGGCGTCAATTTACAGCCGCAGAGCACAAAGAGACAGTGGTGTTTGAGTGGGTCGCCCCGTGAGTGTTTATCTCTGCCAGCACTCACAGCCCTGCTCTGAAAACACTCGCTCTCATGGAGTGTAATAAAACATGCTGCTCACGGGCAGACATGACGAGAGGAAAATGAAAGACTGCAGAAAGAAAAAGGATAAATATAAATGCTTTCCCCTCCAGATTATACATTTCTAAGAGGAAATGGCTCCTTGGTAAAATAGAACGACATCTTATTTAATTAAATTTTCCTCTTTCCAAATTTTCTGGTAACACTTCAACAATAAGGTCTTGTTTATTAATGTTAGTTAATGAACTAACAATGAGCAATATAAGTTTTTAAAAGCATTTGTTAAACTTTGTTATTGTCATTTACTAAAAATTGTGTTGTTTATTGTTCATTTTAGTTCACAGTGCATTGACTAATGTTTACAAATGCAACTTTTGATTTTAATAATGCTTCGGTGTTAATAAATTCGGTGTTAGCCGAAATAATGCGTTTTAAAAAAAAATCAGGACAACAAACCAACCAAACCAAACTAAACAAAACCCACAACCGAACCAAAATCCAAAAAGAAGGAAATCAAAATGAATGAAAAACAAAACCTTAGAAAAAAAAATCCTAAAACTAACTTAAAAACTAAACCCCCAAACTAAATAAAATCAAAAACTAAACTCAAAAACTAACATTAACCAAAACTAATGCCCCCCAAAAAACACAGACCAAAAAAAAACTAACCTCAAACAAAACTAAACTGAACCCCCCAAACAAAAAGAAAAAACAAAAGAAAAACCCTAAAACTATCCTCAAACAAAACAAAACCCCCAAACAAAACAAATGAAAAACTAAACAAAACCCCAGAACTAACCTCAAACAAAACTAAACCCCCAAACAAAACAAATAAAAAACAAAACAAAACTATCATCAAACAAAACAACATCAAACAAAACAAAACCCCTAAAAAAAACAAATCAAAAACAAAACAAACCCCCCAAAACTAACATGAAACAAAACCAAACTAAACCCTCAAACAAAACAAATAAAAAACTAAACAAAACCCCAGAACTAAACCCAAACTAAACTAACGCCAATAGCTACAGGAACTATGGAAATGTTTTTCTGGTGTGAAAGCCCCTGTATTTCACCAATGTTAACAAATTAAACGTTATTGTAAAGCATTTTTAAAAGCTATGGCTTATGCAGCTAAATATCGTCCTACACAGATTCAGTGAGAACTGTCAGCAACATTCGATTACACTTTACTGAAGGTGTTCTTGTTACTGTGTAATAAGACACGCAAGCAATATTAATAAGGATTCTGGTTTGGTATAAGGTTACTTGCAGGTAATTGTGCATAACTTACTGATATACCGCTAGCAAGTTCATGTAACATGTTACAAGGACACTGTGGAATCAAGTGTTGTTACCCATCATACTTTACCGGGTTTCCTGTTCTTGCAAGATGGTGGGATTGTTAGAAAACATGATTTGTATCTAAAAAACTAAGCAAAAACGAACACAAATTTGATATAGAAGAGATTAAGGGTGAACGCTGCCATCCGAACTCTGGTGCGCATCAAACAAGCAGACCGAGACGGCTGAAAAGGTTCGACTGAAATACGAATGCAACACGGACCAAAGCCATCTAAACGAACCAAAATCAGGAGGCGATGTAATAAAATGTGACCGCATTCAGCTCAGACCACAGCATTGTTTTGTCCCGTCGACAAATATAAAAGCAGTTTAATTTGTTTCGTGTCTTTAGGTTTGGTGTTAAAAATGACACATTGAGCGAACCAGGACTAAATGTTTAATTTTCTTTTTTGAACAAAAGATCCAAGAGAAACAAAGTGTGAACACACCTGAAAGTCCGCACCAAAGTTCATGTTTTGATACATTTTATACATTTGGTAAGTTTTGGTTTGGTTTGGTTTCACACTGCAATTATGCGAGCGCACTAAATAACTTTACATGACACACTCGCGTCCTGTAGTCATCATCTATGTGGGCTGCATCTCGACATTGATTGGTTTGTAAACGGAAGTGCGTCTGACTTCAGAGTGTTGTCAATTCGGCGGGTAACTTTGACAACAGACGCATATCGTTGGCAGTCACTATACTGTTATTATTACGGCATTACTACCTGCTGCAGCACCAACTATTCTCGAAGCTAGTTCAAATTCGCCAAATGAACGTCCTCGTTGTGCGAACATTTTATCGTCGCCGGCAGGAAAGGAGGAGAAGACTGCAAGCAATCCTGCGGGAACCACCGAAACTTCCTGTAAATGCTCTGAAAGTCCGAACCATACAGAAAATGCTTTCACACTAGAAACGAACCAAACCTTTGGTCAGTTTGATCCGAGACTACCTCTTTTCGTCTGACCAAATTTCCTTTGTTGGTCCATACTGTAGTCCGGGGGAGGTTTCACACCTGTAATTTTGATTCGGATCAAACGGAAAAAAGTCTGAATATCAGGACCAAACAAGGTAGATGTGAAAGGGCCCTAAGAGTACTGGTGCATCATACCGTTATTCTCTAGGACCTCTGGAAGGGATTCGGCCGCTGGTGAGCTCTCGGGGACGGGCACAGATGCTGCTTCGGGGGCGGGTGCGGTTGGAGGCTCTGGGACGGGCGCTGGTTTAGGGGTTGGCACAGAAACAGGTTTTGAGCTGAGCGCAGATGGTTTTTCTGGGGCAGGCACTGGTATTGGTTCAGGGGTGGGTTCAGATGCTGGTTCAGGGACGGGGCACCTCTGGGACAGGTTCAGGCACTGGTTCTGGGACAGACTCCTTTACCGGCTCTTCTACTGGTGCGGCCACTGGTTCTGGTGACTTGGTGGGAACCTGCTCAGGCACTGGCTCTTGCACTGGGACGGGCTCCTGCACTGGGACGGGCTCTTCCACAGGTGCGGACTCTACGACTGCTTTGGATACAGGCTCAGGCTCTGGAGCTGCCTGTAGAAATCAGAGGGAGAGCAATATAATAATAGTCATTTTATCTCATTTATATGCATCAGTGTCAAACACCGCTGATAATGCAGTAAATTTAAAGCTACACTGTGTAGGATTTTCACTTATCTAGCGGTGAAATTGTATATGACTAACAACTGAATATTACTTTCCAGCCCCTCCCATCCCGAGGGCGTTTTAACTCCTAAGGTGGCCGTATTATTTCAAATCTGCCGGCAGTCGTGAGTAATCTCCCCCTCGCATTCGTCACTGTGCCACTGAGTGTTAAAACGCGAAAGGCGAAGCTTGAATTTCCAGGTATGTCCCTCTTTGGCTAATGTATTTTCAAGATGGAGGCGCAACATGGCTTCCGCCGTTCGAGCGACTCGCTCGTGTGTATTATAAATGGCAGATTCTCTGCGTACGAGAATACTTGATTAGTGTGATGAGCACATATAATTTTGAAAGAACAAAGTGTTTTTTGCTAAGAAACAACTTAAAAATTTACACAGTGTAGCTTTAAGGTATTAGGGCTGCACGATTAATCAAAATTAAACCGGACACAATTTTGCAAAGGCTGCGTTTTTTTATTAACAGTTTGTCAGTGAGGTACGGCTCTGTGATCAGTAGTAAATGCTGCTCCTGAAAGCCAGAGGGCGCCCTCACACAGACACGCCAAATATGCCCCACCGCAGAAGTACGATAACGCACATCATTCCAGTAAATCTCTATTGGCATCATACTATCTGTAGCTGAACAAACAGAAGATTGAAACACTTTGATTGGTTTAAACAAGACTAATAAACACACGATTACGACAATATATGATTTAAATGAGTTCTTCAGGCCGTCTTGGGTATTTTCATGATAATAAAGTACTATACTTCATTGCTAATCGACATAGCCTTTAACTACTGTATTGAATAAAATAATATGTTGTATGCCTTATTCTGTGTAAGAAGCCATGTCATCTCACATAAGGATCCTCAACTGTCGTTATGAAATGAGTTGAGTAAAAATGCGTTATTAAAAGTTGTCTTCTGTTGGACAAGAGCTTTAGAAAGTCATGTTTGGAAATTGTTTTTTTAAATGCGACTCAAACTCTCAGCGCTTTCAGATAGAGAAGCATTTACTGCTGATGACAGAGCCGTACGTCACTGACAAGCTGCACATAAAAAAAAAACAAAAAAAACTTTAGGATTTCTGAAATCGCAATAAGCTAAATCAGTTTAAGCCTGATTTCAGGTCAATTCCGATTAGTCGTGCAGCCCTATAAGGTATGTTCATTCATTCATTATTGTGATAAAAAAAATTTTTATTTCTACTGTATGTAGAAAAATGTATGTTTATTATGTGGGACACTCATGATTAGCTTGTCTTCTAATGCAACACTTCATGAAGTTACTAGAAATAATATAAATATAAAAAATTACAACAAACCAACCATACTAAACTAAACCAAAAAAAAACAGAACTAAAAATGAATCCAAATAAAAACCCAAACAAAACAAATCAAAACAAAAACCCCAAAACAAAAATGAACCTCAAATTAAAAGTATTCATAACAAAACCCTAAAAAGCCAAACAAACCACAAAACATAACTAAACCCCAAACAAAACGAATTAAAACAAAAAGGCAAAACAACCCCCCCCCCCCCCCCCCCTTCAAAAAACTGAACCCCAAACAAAAACAAAATAACCCAAAAGAAGGCCAAACAAACATCCATACATTGGATGCAGAATACTTCACAACTTTGAAGCGACTGAATTCAAACATTGATTTCTCTGTAGCCAACAGCGCTGAGGGTTTTAGGGCATCTGTGTGACAGCTGTCATCTGCAGCCGCTCCAGCCGGGACATGCAGCTGCTGTCCATGACAAGGCTTGTCCAAACACACAGCACTGCTTCTGCTGGCCATGGGTGCTCTTAACGCAACCACTTACTGTACACAAACCTAGCAAGAAACAGCGGTACAAGCCCTCCAACTACCAAAGGACTTCTTGACCATTCACAATGGTTAGGGATTGAAGATTTGAGGGAGTGATGGATTTCATATGCAATACAAGTGAGCTCCGGAAATATTAGTTTATTAATCCTTTTAGTAGCCAGACCGTATTTGTATATTTTTTGCTCTTTTCCGGTTTAAATCATAATACATGTTGCTGAAATGTGGCTGAAAGCATAATCAAAGCATACATTTTAATAAGTGAACATTCAAGGCTGCTAAAAATTCTTAAGTGTGGACATACAGCATGTCACAGAACACAGTGGCGTCGCTAGTTTTTCTGGGGCAACTAACATTTGTGTCACAAAACCAGTCGCACGGGTATATTTGTGGCAATAGCCAACAATACATTGTATGGGTCAAAATTATCGATTTTTCTTTTATGCCAAAAATCATATTATTAAGTAAAGATCATGTTCCATGAAGATATTTTGTAAATTTCCTACAGTAAATATATAAAATATTTATTTTTGTGAGTGGATGCAGCACAATCGTGAACATAAATGTTCAACTTTAAAGGAGATTTTCTCAATGTTTTTTGCACCCTCAGATTCCATATTTTCATATAGTTGTATCTCCGGCCAAATATTGTCATATCCTAACAAACCATACATCAATGGAAAGCTTATTTTGGAGCTTATTCAGCTTTCAGATTACCCAAAAATTGACCCATGTGACTGGTTTTGTGTTCCAGGGTCATATTTCATTTGACCCCCTTGGTAGAAATCGCAGAATCACAGACTTTACTCAGTCCCACTTTTTTCCCAACTAGCAACGCCGAGGCACACACCTACTTATGTTAATCAAACTTACTAAGGATTTGAAACCCATACTAATACTACCATATACTCAGTAACATGGCCTTAATCGTACCGCAGGACCATTTACACCATAGAAGAGCAAAGTGGATACTGGATTGAATTGGAGTCTGTAGGGATTAAGGTTATCCAGAGAGGTTAAATTTAGGATTAACTGTAGATTTGTGCCATTATTAGATTAGGTGATTCAGAATGTCAACAACAAGCTGGTGAAAGGGAATGACGAGAAGATTGAAAGTAATACTAACAGAGCGTAAAGAAAAAATAAATTAGTAGCGTTACCCCATTCAAAACTTGCATTCCTGATGTTTAGGTTTTTTGGGTGGTTGCCTAATAGGCCTTGCTGTAAATTTGCTGAGGCATTCTGAATGATGCAATGCGGTTGCTAGGGACCTCTGAGTGGTTGCAAGGGCATTGTTATGCAATTGCAAAAATATTCTGAGTTGTCATTAGTGTTGCCATTCAGTCGCTACGGTATTCTGAGTGGTTGCCAGAGTGTTGCTATGCATTGTTACGTTATTTTGAGTGGTCGGTAGAGCCGCTGCACAGTTGCTAGGCTGTTCTGAGTGGTTGCCAGGGTGTTGCATATGCATTGTTAAGGTATTCTAGCAACACCATGCTGTTGCTAGGGTGTTCTGAGTGATTTCCAGGGTGTTGCTATGCATTAAGTTATCTTGAGTGGTCAATAGTGCTGCTGAACAGCTGATAGGGTGTTTTAAATGGTTGCCAGGGTGTTGTTATGCATTGCGTTATTTTGAGTGGTTGATAGTGCTGCTGCTCAGTTTCTAGGCTGTTTTGAGTTGTTGCCAGGGTGTTGCTATGCATTAAGGTATTTCGAGTGGTTGATAGTGCTGCTGCACAGTTGCTAGTGTGTTTTGAGTGGTTGCCAGGGTGTTGCTATGCATTAAGCTATTTTGAGTGGTTGATAGTGCTGCTGCTCAGTTTCTAGGCTGTTTTGAGTGGTTGCCAGGGTGTTGCTATGCATTAAGGTATTTTGAGTGGTTGATAGTGCTGCTGCTCAGTTTCTAGGCTGTTCTGAGTGGTTGCCAGGGTGTTGCTATGCATTAAGGTATTTTGAGTGGTTGATAGTGCTGCTGCTCAGTTTCTAGGCTGTTTTGAGTGGTTGCCAGGGTGTTGCTATGCATTAAGGTATTTTGAGTGGTTGATAGTGCTGCTGCACAGTTGCTAGTTACTTTTGAGTGGTTTCCAGGGTGTTTCTATGCATTTATTGCTAAGGTATTCTGAGGTGTTAGTGTGTCCATGCAGTTGCTATAACTTCTGAATGGTTGCCATGCTAAGGTAGTCTGCAGTTGCTAGGGTGAAATGAGGGTTCAGTTGCCAAGTCTCTGGTATTATGGCCAACAGATATGGCTCAGGCCCCTCCTTCAATTCAAGTCTAAGGGATTGTTTTGTGCATTTTATTGTCCACCAAATGAAAATAATGAATTGCTAAACATAACAAGACAGCTGCTACCAGAATAGCAACTCAATTCCCTCCCTGAAACCAAACTTTATCTCCATCAGAATCTTGGCGTCCGCTGAACACCAGCAGATGTGCATTCCATCTCGCACAAACTTATTTCTGATGTGAGAGGTTAAACCCTCAAATCCCACTGACAAACTGCTGAAATAGTCATCTAGTCTGCTACCAGATTCCAGAGCAGAGAAATTAGTCAAATGCACAGAGCAAAGCAGAGTCAAATCCAAAAGGCCAGTAATTAAACTATCAAATTCACAGATTTTTAACACCGTTTGTATCGCTACAATGTTGGTAGTATATGTAAATGAACAGTGTTTACTCTTTCTGTGTTACCTGGAGAGATAAATGTATGTTCATTCAACAAAAGGAAAGACAAACAACCCCTTTTCTCTGTTTTCTCTAGTTCGGTATCTCCAATTTCAAAAGATTTCTGACAGCCAAGTTTTATTGAAAACCCATTTTGTGCTGGCTTGTTTCAACCCATGTTTGGGTCAAATATGGACAAACCCAACCATTGGTTTAAATTAACCTAAATTCTAGGTTACTTAAAACCAACGGTTGGGTTAGCCCATATTTTGTGTAAAAAGTGTTTACTTTTTTTCATTATTTACTTTCCCAAATGTCAATGAAAACACGAAATATAGGGACGAACCCAACCGTTGGTTTAAATTAACCTAGAATCTAGGTTAATGAAAACCAATGGTTGGGTTTGTCCAAATTTGACCCAAACATGAGTTGAAACAACCCAGCATTTTTAATGAGAGTGTGATAAAGTGTGTGAAATACACCTTTGAAAACACATTTTAGTGCGTTTTTTCTTTTAAATGGTGGGATCCTGAAGCAATTAGCCACTAATAATAAATCCGCCAAATGATATAGTTCATTAGAACTATTAACAGTAGACTGTGTATGGTTGACAAGCAACGTAGGAACTTGGCACACCGAAAGGACCATTCCAGGTTCAAGCTAAGCTTAAGACATGCTGTTGATCACCACAGAAATCAAGCTTCAACAAACAATGCTTAAAGTCTAAGGATAAACACTGCAATATACAGTTTTAAATTGTTTTTTCCAAAGAAATGGTTGTATTTAAGAGCATAACAAATTCTGACACTGGAGATAACGGAGACTTCGGTTGATGTGAGGTTACACATCTTTATTCCAACATATTTAGAGCCAGAAGAGTTCAGTTTACAAGATGGTATCATCATCTCACAATGTTTTCCTTTTCCTCCAACACCTAAAATAGTCACCTAATGTCCCGAGACGTAAACACTCGAGCGGCGG
Source organism: Phoxinus dragarum (assembly GCA_033366665.1). Lineage (NCBI taxonomy): Eukaryota > Metazoa > Chordata > Actinopteri > Cypriniformes > Leuciscidae > Phoxinus > Phoxinus dragarum. The sequence continues at coordinate 27,342 of JARPMJ010003097.1, forward strand.
CCGAGGGAATTAGGGCAGCTTTAGAGGGATTCTTCCTCTTGGCGATGACTGCCAACAGTCCATTAGTCCTGATGCTCTTAGAAAAGCGTGAACCACCTGTGAGGATGTCAGACGGCAAAGGATGTCATCTTAGGCTTAACGGTCATCTCAGATCCTCTGGAAAATGTAGATGTTGCCACTGACCTCCTGCATGGAGGTCAGGGTGAGAATACATGTTTGAGAGATCACCAATTACTATATAGTAGGGAAGTATGCGATTTTGGATGCAGCCCCTGTCTTGCCCTTTCAGCCACAAGTGGTGATGTCTCTTAACTAAACAATGGTGCAATGCAGTACAGTATGCTAGTAGGCAGACACTGACTGTACATGACGACTATGGGCCTCGTGAAACAATGACCTTTTTGTAAGAATTCAAAGCAGGGCTAAAGGTTTTGTGGAGAATTCATTTAGTGCGAATGCTTTCCATAAATGAGTGAAACAATGAGAGCTTATTCGAAATGCTTTGGCACACTGCCTAAGTATCATTTGCTTGCTGGCATTATGGAAATAAGGAAGTGAAGATCATCTTTACATGAATAACTGACATTTTAAAGGGTTTATTTTTTTAAGAATATCCTGACAATCTTGCCCATCACTGTGGCTCTCAAATCAAATTAGGCACAATTTGTGTTGCGGTGTCAGTCGGAAACGATGCGTTTTATATTTTGAGAGATTACCTCTGTATTTGATAGATATGTGACTCCAGGGACAAGTTTAAAAAAAAACAAAGCCTCTAATAAAACCTCAGGATATGTTTAGGCGAAAAACAGTATGTGACAAAAGTAGTATGTCTGAATTCAAAGTACTCATAAAAGTCCTCGGATGAGCTACTTCTTCGGGCGAGATTCTGAAGTGTGTATACGATTGACTCTTTACTATCCCATGAGGCCACGGGAGAGGATTTGTGAATGGCGGTGAGGCGCTGGGAAATCTGGACGTACTACATTCGCCATGTTGTCATTATCATGTGACCTACATGATAATGACAACATGGCGAATGTAGTACATCCAGATTTCATTCATACTAAACAGGACACACTTTATTGCGGTCATGGAGTAATTGCACTCATATTCATATTCAAAATGAGTACCTACTCAAGAAAGTGTGTGATTTCGGACGCAGCCTGGAACTGTAGATGTGTTCAGAGAAACCTAGTGAGCTTCCTTATTAGCTTCTGCGTCTGGGCCAAAACACGTTGTGCTTGAACACACGTTCTAGTTGGCCGTTGGCTGGTTTGTTCTGTGCCAGCATGACAGCTCGCCATACCAGCAGGTGGCAGTGGTTTGTATTCGCTATTCAAAAAGATAATCCGAAACTAGGACTGCGGATATATAAACCATAGATATACATAATAAAGGCTAGATGTCTCGTCCGCGCTGCTGGCCAATGGAAGTCGATGTCCGCACCTGGCTGCCATCTTGTTACAGTCAGCTCGCTCACTCGTAACATTGTGTTTTAATGGTGCATGTACTTTTTAATTAACCATAACTTGCTCAATTTTCTACCGATTTTCAAACGGGTTGGTTTAAGGGTTTATAAACGTCAGAGACATAGTTATGACACTGCATACTTATGAATACCTAATTATAATATTATATATTTCAACATGTTCAAGCATCCAGAATTATAGCTACGTTAATTACGTTTGTAAGAAACCAAACCGTTTGTAAATCCGTCAAGATTTCAGCGAGATAAGAGTATTTGTGTTTGTGCAGATCACTCACCTACAGAAAGCTTGCCTGTGACAAGATGGCCGCTGGTGATGACGTTAGAGACTCCGCCGTAAGACATCTAGCCTTTAATATGTATATCTATGATATAAACTATTAGCAAAGCAGCGCTGGCTTGGTTTGCTAAGCTGAACAGCCAATCAGAGTGATCTCTCTCACCAATGGCTCCAGCTCTTATTCAACATGACAAGCCAGCGACAGACGGCTGATGTGATATTGGGCTCAAGGAAGTCTGATGTCAAGGAAAAATCGGAAAACCAAGATGCACAAATCTAGGCAAACCTTTTTTGTGCTTGCTCTTTCAAAATACAAACACACAAAAAAAAGCGGTATTTTGCACAGATAATGCCAAAGTATCACGTCCACAGATAGAGGTTGGATATTGTGTGCACCACTGAGTTTATTGAGACACAGACAAACAGAAGTGCTGATAAACAATACATTACTACTGTTTGACTGCAGTTGATGCGCTGAGCAGCCATATTGGATCCTGAAGATGAGGTTGTTGCGGGAGTTTCCCAGTCGCATCTCTGACTTAAGGGGGCGTTTCAGTTAAAAGTTCCTACTGGGAAATCAGGATTTCCAACTTCAGAGTACAAATGGAACAAACCATAACACATGTGGAATGCTCTACGTAGGAAGCAACTCCACATGCCAGACAAACGGCAATTTTCATGTCTCTTAGCATGTTTCTAAGCTAACGCTGTGATGCTGTAAAAAGCAGAAAAGTGCAACGCACGTAGAAATGTTTGGTGAAATAGTCCATTTGAAAGATTACTGTTACAATTTATCTATTAGTGATGGGTTTGTTTTGATTCAGTGTTCAGCGCATATCAAACTGGCAAAGTCACATGATTTCAGCAAGCTTCGTAACCATACAGTTTTGAACCTTGGTTTAGTTTGAATTTACATCTACGCATATAGCAGAAGCTTCTAACCAAACCGAATTAAAAAAAAGAGGACAAAAAGCAATAAGTCAAAGAGCCAACAATATTTGTAAAATTCAATCCAAGGTTTATTAGACAACTAGATTAGGTCTAGTGAACCTGTCTAACATATGGTTTTAACTGGGTTTGTTTTATAATGTAATTCAGTTTGAATTAATTTTAATAAACTTGCATAATAATACAATGGCAGGGACAATAAATTATTTCTATTTGGCCTAATCAGCCAAGTCCTTAGAACACGTACAACAAGTAGGCAAAACAGAAACGATATACTTCATCTTTATTGCCATTTAATGCTTTGCAAATAACATTTAATAGATAACACTTTCATAAAAAAGATTAATGATTGGTTTGTCTGTCCTTATTGCATTTACACCTTTACATTTGCTTTGGCCAGTGAGTGGTGTTTTCAGCACTTTGAAACAGTGAATCATTTTGCAAAGCAGTTGGTTCAATTGAGGAGATTGTAAAAGCCTTGTTTCTTACAGCTAATTTTGCATAATGCTTCCTTTCAATGCTAGATGGAAACTTAGTATCATATTTCATGAGAATATTAAATGTGAATAGTGCCAAATAAAACAATCAACTCTGGACTGTACACGTCAAATGACACTGCACGATTATGGCAAAATAAAGGGTTTAAGTGGTTGTGCTGATAATTTTCTTGGGTTTCACTTTATTTGGATGGTCCCTTTAACACATTCTGTTGTCTATAAGTAACATTGCCCCGTCATTTCTACTACCTATCATTAAAATGTGTGTGTAGAGCACTAGTAGACTGGTAGGGTTAGGGTTAGAATAAGTTGGCATGTAGTTGCAAAGTTACTTAGTAATTCAAGTCTTCCTGTTTAAACCTACGTAGGTTTGTAAGAAATTTGCCAGCCTATGGTCTTCATTGGGTGCTCACGAAGAACATCTACTTTGACTCTCAAACACTATAGTTGTAGCTGAGACTGGAAGAGTTTGGTTTTGTTTTGTCGACATGTCGAGAAGACACTGTTTTTTTGCACTGCAATCTCAAATCCAATTTGCATGCACTTCCAAAAGATGAGGAGTCAGGCTCAAATTGATATGATAAAAATAACGCCATCTGTACTATTTGTATTATTGTGTATTAAGTGCTGAGGAAGTACTGAAATTTAGATATGTTAATATGATTTTCGTTTACGACACTCGCTGTAAGCGGTAGTCCAATCGCAAGAGATTGGGCAATCTGACCAATGAGAGCAGAGTAGACCAATCCCAACAAACTGGGTAATTTGACCAATCACAACAGACTGGACCATCTGACCAATCACAACAGACTAGGCCATCTGACCAATCAGAGCAGAATAGACCAATCACAACAGATTGGGTCATCTGACCAATCAGAGAAGAGTCGATCAATCACAAAAGACTGGGTCATTTGACCAATCACAACAGACTGGACAATCTGACAAATCACAACAGACTAGGCCATCTGACCAATCAGAGCAGAGTAGACTAATTACAACAGATTGAACCATCTGACCAATCACAACCGTCTGGACCATCTCAGAGTAGACCAATCACAACAGACTGGGCCATCTGACCAATCAGAGCAGTGTTGGCTCTCAGAAAGGAGGCTTTTAGAGAGACAATCATTTGCCAAACCATTTCAGACACTTGTGAGAAAAGAGCTGATGATGCTGCAATGTATATTAGGAGAAAACTGAAAAATGTGCTTTTTTTATCTTTGATGCAGTCAAACCTATTTTAGGAGACTCCAACCTGTAAAATAGCATAATAAATATCATGGCCAAAAAAAAAAAAAAGACAGATCATTGAGGACATAAAAACATTAATATCCAATACAACCGTGGACTGTCTTATGACACCACATCAACATCAGCAAACCTCATACCTAAAGGAAATAAATCATGACAATGTTTGCATAGATCACTGAATGAGGAAGTTAATGGTAACAAGCTGAAATTCCAAACCAGCAAAGTCAGAGAAAAGTCTGACCAATCAGCCGGCAGAATCACAGATTCCTCAGCACACTGCTGTTAGGAGGCTGGCCTGGAGACAGAAACCAAGTGTTGAGGAATGTTCTTGAGCGCTCGCCCTGTTGCAGATGCTTGTGGTCTGCAAATTCAACACTGACGTCTTCAGTTTTAAATAAACCCTTCGGTTCAGCCACCCATTCACACTTTAGACATGTTATGCGTCCAGAAATCCCTCCAAAATGACAGCAATAAGCTTCGAGTTGGAGGACAATTGTTCGCGGACTACATCCGGTTGTTGAGTCCTTGTTGGCGGCACCTCAGAGCAGATTGGTACAGCTTTCCTCTTTGAGGTTTTCCCTCTGAATACACATTGCCATGTAAGGAAGGTAAACCACTCTGAACACAGGAAACTTGAGGAGCTGGAAATGTGGGAGAAAGGGCCAGAACAAGAACCAGGCAGAAAACAATTAATCAGGCACGTGGGATTTAGGTCATATGCTTCACTTTGGATACAAAGTAATTGTCAATTTTGGATAAATTATTACTTTGCATTTCCTTTAACTGCTCCAAATGCTTAAAAACATCTGATTATGAAATGCGCCCATGCAGATATACAGTGTACACACTCATGAAGATTCACACGCTTATGATTAATCTACACAACTCTGTTCAATTCACATTAGGAACCAATTCCTTGCTCACTAAACCTGAAGTCGATCTACAAGGCAAAGAATGGTGAAATCTGAGCCCTTCTTTCCAGATGCTCACTCATGTCTTCAGGGAGAGAGGGAGGCCCTAAAGTGCCAAAGAAGGAGCTATGCCACATCAGCACGACTAAAGGTCATGGCGCCAAAGGTCATGAGGGACCTCAGGGGTTACTGGGTTTAAAGTCAACGTGAAACGACATTCTCAACCTTCCACGGCAAATGTCTTGGAAAATGTCCAAGAGAAACAATTCAATGAGAAACAAAGTAGCACAGACTTTTGACTATCACCAAAGTCTGGTACAATTGGCAGTTTATTCTGATTTAGACAAGAAGCCACCGACATTAAACACAGTTTAGCACAAGTTCATCTGATATATATGATATAAAATATGGCGCCCTTTGTGAAAAAGCAGTACATTATTTATAGAAATGTAGAGGGGCAGGACAAGTCCCGTTGGAGTCGATCCATCTCTCCTAAAGTCACACATCTATCCTGCCTCATGGGTAACACACACAGCACAAGAGTTTATTTATTCTCTAGAAACCAATCAACACGTCAGTCTCAATCTCGTCCCAGGAGATCCACGTTCCTGCAGACTCCAACCAAACACACCTGAGCCAGCTAATCAAGGCTTCAGTCCCGATGTGCATAATATGTAGGATGTTAAAGATTAGTTCATCCCATGACAAAGGTGCTCATCCCTGTCGAAGAACATGCTTCACAAACTGGGTCTCAGTCAAGCTCATGGGGTTAATTCGGAAAAGTATGGCCTGGTGTGTTTGATCAGAGTTGAAAATAAAACTCGGCAGGAGGAACCAGGTTATGTAAATATGCTTTATAGCCTCAATAAAGGAGTAATACATTATCCAAGCTTCTGCATGGAAGACATCCACTGATAAACGCACCAAACGCAGTGAGGGCTGTTGAAGTGTTCACACTATTTGTTGTGTTTTCCGTTCAATCATTCACCGTGACTGCATCGCCATCACCTGAATTTATTTCCCCAATACTGGTTTACTATTGCCACATTCACACAGAAACAGAATATGATTGTCAGTTCTGTATTTATATGGTTACGTTCACACGCAGTTCAGTCATTGCTAACACTTTATTTCAACGGCCCACTTGAGACATTCAACTAACTCTAATGACTGCTAACTGGCATGTAGTTGCAAAGTTACTTAAGAGTATTAGTAGACTGTCTGCTTATTATCAAATACTATAGAATTACACAAGACTTGTCAAATGACCCGCCGCAGGGAACTTGATTGACAGGTGATCTGACCAATCATACTTCACCATCCGCCATTTTGTCCGACAAAGCGGTCAGGAGAGTTAGTAGATTAACATGGGAGGATTTGAACTTGAGAAGCGGAGTGTACCGACGCCTTTCCGCGTTCATTCCTTCTGATGTTCATTCATGTTTATTTGATGCTATAAATGAACTAGAAGGAAGAGATGATCGGTTCACGAGCAGCTTTAACTGATGCTCTACAGCGATCTGTCACAACACATTAAAGAGCCACAAAACGGTAGTTATTGTTTAAACTTATTTTAAAAAATGACCAAATTTGAAAGGTGAGACTGTTTAATATCAAAAGTAACCGAAAAGTAACCTGGTCTGTCCTGTCTGTCAGTGTATTGTCAGTCTCCTCTCTGCTCCACAATGTATTTTCCACTGCGTGAGAAAATGGTCTGTGTGTGAGAGCGGCGTAGCTTGTCGGACATAGCAACAGTAACTAAGGGGGACGGGTCTTTGCGAACGGTCAATTGTATTGTTTTGAATGGGGAAAAGTGCAACGTTCAATATGGCGGAATAAGTCCGACCTTCTAAATGAGAGCCAATCACGATTGTCAAAGTCATCGCATCGCTGCAGCTGCCGTTAGAAGCTCCGGTTCCCACAGAAACAGTCAGACGCATTAGCGTGATCCAGCCTGAAAAATTTCGTTTTCTGCCATGATTCGAGCATTTAGAAACAAAATTTATTAATTTCATTGTTGATTTCAAGTATGAAATTTAATCGTAAGCCTTGCAAACTTTTTTTTTTAAATTTGATGTTTCCCCCATTTAAAAAAAAGGAGCTGCACTTGCATGACCGAGAGGCGTTTCAAAGATGGCCGCCGATTGAAATGACTCGTCTTAAAGGGACTTTGTTAATATCTGCAAACACTTTATTTTGATGCTCCCCAACAGACATTCTACGGACTATAAGTAACTTTACAACTACATGTCAACTTAATTCTACCAACCCGAACTTAACAATTCCACTACAGTCTACTGATACTCTATGGGGCCATCAAAATAAAGTGTAATCCAGTTTTTTTTTACGAGAGTTACAAACGCATTCTATAACTGGACCCTGTAAATAACTGGAATAATCAAGGAACAAGACTTTTCAGTTTCATGGTCGACGCCATCTTTGATATTACTTTGGTTACTTTAGCGATTGCTTCTGGTGAGAGAATATGTGACCCTGGATCACAAAAGCAGTCACATGTCGCACGGGTATATTTGTGGCAATAGCCAACAATACATTATAGTTTTTTCTTTTATGCCAAAAATCATTAGGATATTAAATAAAGATCATGTTTCATTAAGATATTTTGTCAATTTCCCATCGTAAATATATACAAAATGTATTTTTGTGAGTGAATACGTGAACAATCGTGAACATAAATGTTCAACTTTAAAGGAGATTTTTTTTATTTTGCACCCTCAGATTCCAGATTTTCAAATAGTTGTATCTCGACCAAATATTGTCCTATCCTAACAAACAATACATCAACGGAAAGCTTATTTATTCAGCTTTCATATGATATATAAATCTCGTGTGATCTTATGACTGGTTTTGTGGTCCAGGCGGGTCACATATGTGCTTGACTCCTGTAAGTATTCGAAACGCTACTGTCAGCTGCTGTGTGAACGGGACATTGAGACTCACACCAAATGCGGTTGTCAATCCCAAAAACTAATCCTATTTGGCATCTCCATTTCAGATAAACCCGAATTAACAGTAATTGTTTGCTTGTAAACAAACATCACCATGTCGTTTTTGGCGGCTGGTTCTTGGTTCTCTCCAGCATGAGCAGACCAGATTGAAGGCAGTTAGCCTAAAGTCTGGCTACGACACACTAGACAAAATCTGGTTTGGCTCTCCCTGTAATGGTATCGCTCTCATGGTTTTTTAGCCAGACTGTAGAGGCGGCAGAAAAAGCTGTGTTACATAACGCTGTGTAATGGATCCCAGAGGGTCTCCTGCAGTTCTGAATGGACAGGATTGGATCAGTGGGTGTGACAGCGCTCCTAATGTTTCTCATGTGTGGAACTTCACAGCACTACTGGCATGCCAGGACTGTCTTTATTAAGCAACTTTATACGAATATTCGCATATATGAAGCACTTGTTTGTAATGAATCTTGTCTTTTGCGCACACAATGTTCCAAATAAAAAGAGGGGAAAAAAAGTACCTTGAGCAGAACAAGAGAGAGAGAAAAAAAAGAGTATGTTCTTGGTTTGTGTAGTGAAGAGTAATTTGAGTCTGAGCAACGCTATTTGGTTATAGCACAATGACCTCTTTTGTGTCAAAAGATCAAAGAAAAATGTGTTTCTCACATCATGACCCCTTTAATACATACGTTACTGGTCTTCGAAGGACATTATTGAGAAAAAGAAAAAAAAAGTTTGTAATCATTCACTAAAAGGAAATCATATCTGATAGAAAAAAAGTGGGCTTAAAGGGAAAGGTCTTCATAGTCTGAGGGAAATATTAAAGGGAAAGTTCGCCCTAAAATGAGAATTAGGTCATCATTTAACTCACCCTGGTGTTGCTGTAATGCTGTTTCCCTTTTTTGTTAAAAAATGGAACACAAAAGGAGAATAAAAAAATAAATGTCCCGCTCACGCTCGTCCATTTAATAGCAGTGAATAGCGACCAGCATCAAGTGGTTTTTTTTGTTTTTTTTTAAAGACGCAAAAGTATCACAGAATGATCCCATGTACACTTACGGTCAAAAGTTTTGGATCGGTACGATTTTTCATGTTTTTAAAAGTAGTCTCTTCTGCTCACCAAGGCTGCATTAATTTGATTAAAAAATAAACAGTAATATTGTTCCAAATTATGATAATTTAAAATAACAGTTCTTTAATATATTTTAAAATTTAATTTATTCCTGTGATCAAAGCTGAATTTTCAGCATCATTACTCCAGTCTTCAGTGTCACATGATCCTTCAGAAATTATTCTAATTTGCTGATTTGCTGCTCAAGAAAGATTCATTATTATTATCAATGTTAAAAACAGTTATTTGATGAATTCTATAAATTCAATTCTTTGATGAATAGAAAGTTTAAAAAAAAATGTATTTGAAATATTTGTAACATTATACATATCTGTAACTTTTGCTAAATTTAATTTATCCTTGATGAATAAAAGTATTGATTTATTTGATTCTTTCCCCCAAAAAATAAAATACAAATTATTACTTCTTTTTTTTTTACACCAAACTTTTGAACAGTAGTGTTTAATGTTACAAAAATATTTCAGATAAACGCTGTTCTTTTGAACTTTCTCTTCATCAAAGAAACCTGAAATTAAATATGTAAATAACCGTTTTCAACATTGATAATAATGTTTCTTGAGCATCAAATCATCATATCAGAATGATTTCTGAAGGATCATGTGACACTGAAGACTGAAGAGTTATGATGCTGAAAATTCAGCTTTGATCACAGGAATAAATTACACTTACACTTTACTATATATTCACATAGAGAACAGCGGTTTTAAATTGTAATAATATTTCACAATATTGTTATTATTATTATTATTATTATTATTATTTAAACAAATAAATGCAGCCTTGGTGAGCAGAAGAGACTTCTTTTAAAAACATTAATAATCTTTACAAAACTTTTTGACTGGTAGTGTGTATTCCAAGTTTTCTGGGACTATGGAAAAGAAATGTTATGTATAATTTAACGGAAATCCTGACCTTGGGCATTGGTTTTCTCTGCACAGCGCACGTTCATGAGAGACTATCAGCGCTGCAGTTCAATAAATGATGACTTGATTTTTCTTTTTCAGGGTGAACTGTCCCTTTATCTGATAAATAATGGATAGTAGAGCATCTACACTCATCTTGAATCAAGTCCATCACATCGCACGTCTTACCTGGACAGGTGTTTCTTGCACAGGGATAACCTCAGGCTCAACTGCAGGCTGTTCCTCTACAACACCAACTTCCTCGATTACGGGGGCGACTGCAGCGGGCGCTTCCTTTTTCGGCTCAACCGCTGCCTTCTCCTCAGCCTTAATCTCTGCCTGTTTGAGCAAAGAGACTGAAGCTCAGAAAACAGCAAACGCACTGTTACCAGTGTAGTGGTAACACACGAGTACCTAACTAACTTAAAGAGATAGTTCACCCAAAAATTAAAATTTGCATATACTCACCCTCAAGCCATCCTAGCTGTATATGACATTCTCCTTTAGGAGGAATACAATCAGTTATATAAAAAAATGTCCTGGCTCTTCCAAGCTTTATAATGGCAGTGAATGGCTGTTTCTGTTTTTAAGTCCATAAAAGTGCATCTCTCCATCATAAAAGTTAATCTCTCCATCATAAAAGTGCATCTCTCCATCATAAAAGTGCATCTCTCCATCATAAAAGTTAATCTCTCCATCATAAAAGTGCATCTCTCCATCATAAAAGTGCATCTCTCCATCATAAAAGTTAATCTCTCCATCATAAAAGTGCATCTCTCCATCATAAAAGTGCATCTCTCCATCATAAAAGTTAATCTCTCCATCATAAAAGTGCATCTCTCCATCATAAAAGTGCATCTCTCCATCATAAAAGTGCATCTCTCCATCATAAAAGTGCATCTCTCCATCATAAAAGTGCATCTCTCCATCATAAAAGTGCATCTCTCCATCATAAAAGTGCATCTCTCCATCATAAAAGTTAATCTCTCCATCATAAAAGTGCATCTCTCCATCATAAAAGTGCATCTCTCCATCATAAAAGTGCATCTCTCCATCATAAAAGTGCATCTCTCCATCATAAAAGTTAATCTCTCCATCATAAAAGTGCATCTCTCCATCATAAAAGTGCATCTCTCCATCATAAAAGTTAATCTCTCCATCATAAAAGTGCATCTCTCCATCATAAAAGTGCATCTCTCCATCATAAAAGTTAATCTCTCCATCATAAAAGTGCATCTCTCCATCATAAAAGTGCATCTCTCCATCATAAAAGTTAATCTCTCCATCATAAAAGTGCATCTCTCCATCATAAAAGTGCATCTCTCCATCATAAAAGTGCATCTCTCCATCATAAAAGTGCATCTCTCCATCATAAAAGTGCATCTCTCCATCATAAAAGTGCATCTCTCCATCATAAAAGTGCATCTCTCCATCATAAAAGTTAATCTCTCCATCATAAAAGTGCATCTCTCCATCATAAAAGTGCATCTCTCCATCATAAAAGTGCATCTCTCCATCATAAAAGTGCATCTCTCCATCATAAAAGTGCATCTCTCCATCATAAAAGTGCATCTCTCCATCATAAAAGTGCATCTCTCCATCATAAAAGTGCATCTCTCCATCATAAAAGTGCATCTCTCCATCATAAAAGTGCATCTATCCATCATAAAAGTGCATCTATCCATCATAAAAGTGCATCCATCCATCATAAAAGTGCATCTCTCCATCATAAAAGTGCATCTATCCATCATAAAAGTGCATCTCTCCATCATAAAAGTGCATCTCTGCATCATAAAAGTGCATCTCTCCATCATAAAAGTGCATCACTCCATCATAAAAGTGCATCTCTCCATCATAAAAGTGCATCTATCCATCATAAAAGTGCATCTCTCCATCATAAAAGTGCATCTCTCCATCATAAAAGTGCATATATCCATCATAAAAGTGTATCTATCCATGATAAAAGTGCATCTCTCCATCATAAAAGTGCATCTATCCATCATAAAAGTGCATCACTCCATCATAAAAGTGCATCTCTCCATCATAAAAGTGCATCTGTCCATCATAAAAGTGCATCTGTCCATCATAAAAGTGCATCTATCCATCATAAAAGTGCATCTATCCATCATAAAAGTGCATCTCTCCATCATAAAAGTGCATCTCTCCATCATAAAAGTGCATCTATCCATCATAAAAGTGCATCTATCCATCATAAAAGTGCATCTCTCCATCATAAAAGTGCATCTGTCCATCATAAAAGTGCATCTATTCATCATAAAAGTGTATCTATCCATCATAAAAGTGTATCTATCCATGATAAAAGTGCATCTGTCCATCATAAAAGTGCATCTCTCCATCATAAAAGTGCATCTGTCCATCATAAAAGTGCATCTATTCATCATAAAAGTGCATCTCTCCATCATAAAAGTGCATCTATCCATCATAAAAGTGCATCTATCCATGATAAAAGTGTATCTATCCATCATAAAAGTGTATCTATCCATGATAAAAGTGCACCTGTCCATCATAAAAGTGCATCTCTCCATCATAAAAGTGCATCTCTATATCATAAAAGTGCATCTCTCCATGATAAAAGTGCATCTATCCATCATAAAAGTGCATCTCTATCCATCATAAAAGTGCATCTCTCCATCATAAAAGTGCATCTCTCCATCATAAAAGTGCATCTATCCATCATAAAAGTGCATCTCTCCATCATAAAAGTGCATCTGTCCATCATAAAAGTGTATCTATCCATCATAAAAGTGTATCTATCCATGATAAAAGTGCATCTGTCCATCATAAAAGTGCATCTCTCCATCATAAAAGTGCATCTCTCCATCATAAAAGTGCATCTCTCCATCATAAAAGTGCATCTATCCATCATAAAAGTGCATCTCTCCATCATAAAAGTGCATCTATCCATGATAAAAGTGCATCTGTCCATCATAAAAGTGCATCTCTCCATCATAAAAGTGCATCTATCCATGATAAAAGTGTATCTATCCATCATAAAAGTGCATCTCTCCATCATAAAAGTGCATCTCTCCATCATAAAAGTGCATCTCTCCATCATAAAAGTGCTCCATCATAAAAGTGCATCTGTCCATCATAAAAGTGCATCTCTCCATCATAAGTGCATCTCTCCATCATAAAAGTGCATCTCTCCATCATAAAAGTGCATCTGTCCATCATAAAAGTGCATCTATCCATCATAAAAGTGTATCTATCCATCATAAAAGTGCATCTCTCCATCATAAAAGTGCATCTATCCATCATAAAAGTTGATCTCTCCATCATAAAAGTGCATCTATCCATCATAAAAGTGCATCTCTCCATCATAAAAGTGCATCTATCGATCATAAAAGTGCATCTATCCATCATAAAAGTGCATCTATCCATCATAAAAGTGCATCTCTCCATCATAAAAGTGCATCTATCGATCATAAAAGTGCATCTATCCATCATAAAAGTGCATCTATCCATCATAAAAGTGCATCTCTCAATCATAAAAGTGCATCTATACATCATAAAAGTGCATCTATCCATCATAAAAGTGCATCTATCCATCATAAAAGTGCATCTATCGATCATAAAAGTGCATCTATCCATCATAAAAGTGCATCTCTCCATCATAAAAGTGCATCTATCGATCATAAAAGTGCATCTATCCATCATAAAAGTGCATCTCTCCATCATAAAAGTGCATCTATCGATCATAAAAGTGCATCTATCCATCATAAAAGTGCATCTATCCATCATAAAAGTGCATCTCTCCATCATAAAAGTGCATCTATACATCATAAAAGTGCATCTCTCCATCATAAAAGTGCACCCTTCCTGGTACCACAGAAACCGAAAATTCTTGGGCCAGCAGCATGTGTCCACATTTCAATCTTAACCGTTCTATTTCATCAGAAACTATCTGAAAACAGGGCTTTAAGTGTAAAATACCGAACTTTCGAATCCGTATGTTCGTTTGGCCGGAAGCTGGTTATATTACTTTATAAAGTTTTAAATATGGATGTTTTTCTTACACAAACGCATTGCTTCCTTTATTAACCCACCGGAGCAGTGTGGAGCACTTTTATGATGGAGAGATGCACTTTTATGATGGAGAGATGCACTTTTATGATGGAGAGATGCACTTTTATGATGGAGAGATGCACTTTTATGGACTTCAAATCAGAAACAACCATTCACTGCCATTATAAAGCTTGGAAGAATCAGGACTTTTTAAAAATATAACTCTGATTGTTTTCGTCTGAAACAAGAAAGTCATACACAGCTAGGATGACTTGAGGGAATTTGGGCTTTAACCGGAAAATGATCTCCATGTAAACGTGGTTGTTGGATAAAACTAAGAATGTATTAGTAGTCCACCAAAGTGAGAAACGTCAACATTGCAAAACCGATACAAAATGTTATTTTATGAGAATGAGTATTCTCTGAAGATCATGCGTGTCACACACACACACACCTGTGCTCAAGACTCCTTGGGCTCTCAACAGCAGCATGTCACACAATATACACATTTAAATATAGTGTATATATGTTTGAAGCCATATATAGAAGGACCCTGGTGTTTGCCGCGTCCAAAGCTCTGGTTACTGCTGTGGTGGCACATTCTAAGTC
Source organism: Phoxinus dragarum (assembly GCA_033366665.1). Lineage (NCBI taxonomy): Eukaryota > Metazoa > Chordata > Actinopteri > Cypriniformes > Leuciscidae > Phoxinus > Phoxinus dragarum. The sequence goes on from JARPMJ010003097.1 coordinate 42,350, forward strand.
GAGACCAAACGCGCGCTCACATGAAACCCTCCTGAACTTAACGTCCACCAGTGTGATGTTTAAAAGAGGCAGAGACAGACACTGAGGGGGACCTCAGTCCCAATATATAAAAATGTCCAAACAAAGAGATGTGCATCAGGTGTGCTTAGCTTTTTTATGTTTTTAATTCACTTATGAAGCCACTGCAAAATGTTATCGTTACATATTATATTGTTATATTATAATGCCATCATATTATGTGCAGGCAATTCGATTTGCTGTAATTAGAAGATCCTAACAATATCACTGCTAAATACCTTAAAGTATTGTGGTGTTTCGCCACGTTTCTCACTGACACGCCCCCAACTCGTAAAGATCGGGGCTTAAAGAAAATCCAGAGCTTCCTACTCGTATTTACGACATTGTGGATGTTACGATCTTTACAAGATGACTTGAATGCACCATAACAGCCATATCAAAATGACTGAGATCGCCAATCAAATCAAAGAAGGCGGGGCTTAACGTTCACAGAAGGATGGGTGGATGGATGGATGGATGGATGGATGGATGAATGGATGGGTGGATGGATGATGGATGGGATGATGGATGGGGTGATGGATGGGGTGATGGATGGGGTGATGGATGGGTGGATGGGTGAATAGATGGATGGGTTGATGGGTGAATGGATGATAGATGGGATGATGGATGGATGGGAATGATGGATGGGTGGGTCGGTTACTGGATGATGGATGGGTGGGTGGGTGACTGGATGATGGATGGGTGGGTGGGTGACTGGATGGGTGGGTGGATGGGTGAATAGATGGATGGGTGAATAGATGGATGGGTGAATGGGTGAATAGATGGATGGGTGAATAGATGGATGGGTGGATGGATGGATGGGTGGGTGGATGGGTGAATAGATGGATGGGTGGATGGATGGATGGATGGGTGGGTGAATGGATGATGGATGGGATGATGGATGGATGGGATGATGGATGGGATGATGGGATGATGGGATGATGGATGGGTGGGTGGGTGACTGGATGATGGATGGGTGGGTGGGTGAATAGATGGATGGGTGGATGGGTGAATGGATGATGGATGGGATGATGGATGGATGGGATGATGGATGGGTGGGTGGGTGACTGGATGATGGATGGGTGGGTGGGTGGATGGGTGGATGGGTGAATAGATGGATGGTGGATGGATGGATGGATGGATGGATGGATGGATGGATGGATGGATGGGTGGGTGGATGGGTGGATGGATGGGTGAATAGATGGATGGGTGAATAGATGGATGGGTGGGTAGATGGGTGAATAGATGGATGGGTGGATGGATGGATGGATGGATGGATGGATGGATGGGTGGATGGGTGGGTGGATGGGTGGGTGAGTGGGTGGGTGAATAGATAGATGGATGGATGGATGGATGGATGGATGGATGGATGGATGGATGGATGGATGAATGGATGGATGGATGGGTGGATGGATGGGTGGATGGATGGATGGGTGGATGGATGGATGGATGGATGGATGGATGGGTGGATGGGTGGGTGGATGGGTGGGTGAGTGGGTGGGTGAATAGATAGATGGATGGATGGATGGATGGATGGATGGATGGATGGATGGATGGATGGATGGGTGGATGGATGGGTGGGTGGATGGGTGGATGGATGGGTGGATGGATGGGTGGATGGATGGGGTGGATGGATGGGTGGGTGGGTGGGTGGGTGGATGGATGGGTGGGTGGATGGATGGGTGAGATGATGGATGGGTGGGTGAGATGATGGATGGGTGGGTGGATGGTTGAATGAATGGATGATAGATGGATGGGTGGGTGGGTGAATAGATGGGTGGATGGGTGGGTGAATGAATGGATGGGTGTATGGGTGAATGGATGATGGATGGGTGGATGGATTGGTGAATAGATGGATGGGTGGATGGATGGATGGATGAGTGAATGGGATGGGTGAATAGATGGATGGATGGGTGAATAGATGGGTGAATAGATGGGTGAATAGACGGATGAGTGCATAGATGGATGGATGGGTAAATAGATGGATGGGTGAATAGATGGGTGGATGGGTGAATAGATGGGTGGATGGGTGAATAGATTGATGGATGGATGGTTGAATAGATGGATGGATGGATGGATGGATTGGTGAATAGATGGATGGATGGGTGAATAGATGTGTGGATGGGTGAATAGATGTGTGGATGGGTGAATAGATGGATGGGTGAATGAATGGATGGATGAGTGAATAGATGGATGGGTGAATGAATGGATGGATGAGTGAATAGATGGATGGGTGAATGAATGGATGGATGAGTGAATAGATGGATGAGTGGGTGGATGGATAGGTGAATGAATGGATGGATGAGTGGGTGGATGGGTGAATAGATGGATGGATGGATTGCTGAATAGATGGATGGATGGGTGAATAGATGGATGGATGGATGGATGGATGGGTGAATAGATGTGTGGATGGGTGAATAGATGGATGGGTGAATGAATGGATAGATGAGTGAATAGATGGATGAGTGGGTGGATGGATGGGTGAATGAATGGATGGATGAGTGGGTGGATGGATGAATAGATGGATGAGTGGGTGGATGGATGGGTGAATGAATGGATGGATGAGTGGATGGATGGGTGAATAGATGGATGGATGGATTGCTGAATAGATGGATGGATGGGTGAATAGATGGATGGATGGATGGATGGATGGATGGATGGATGGATGGATGGATGGATGGGTGAATAGATGTGTGGATGGGTGAATAGATGGATGGGTGAATGAATGGATAGATGAGTGAATAGATGGATGAGTGGGTGGATGGATGGGTGAATGAATGGATGGATGAGTGGGTGGATGGATGAATAGATGGATGAGTGGGTGGATGGATGGGTGAATGAATGGATGGATGAGTGGATGGATGGGTGAATAGATGGATGGATGGATTGCTGAATAGATGGATGGATGGGTGAATAGATGGATGGATGGATGGATGGATGGATGGGTGAATAGATGTGTGGATGGGTGAATAGATGGATGGGTGAATGAATGGATAGATGAGTGAATAGATGGATGAGTGGGTGGATGGATGGGTGAATGAATGGATGGATGAGTGGGTGGATGGATGATTAGATGGATGAGTGGGTGGATGGATGGGTGAATGAATGGATGGATGAGTGGGTGGATGGATGAGTGGGTGGATGGATGGGTGAATAGATGGATGGGTGGATGGATGGATGGATGGGTGAGATGATGGATGGGTGGGTGAGATGATGGATGGGTGGGTGGATGGTTGAATGAATGGATGATGGATGGATGGGTGGGTGGGTGAATAGATGGGTGGATGGGTGAATAGATGGGTGAATAGATGGGTGAATAGACGGATGAGTGCATAGATGGATGGATGGGTAAATAGATGGATGGGTGAATAGATGGGTGGATGGGTGAATAGATGGGTGGATGGGTGAATAGATGGATGAGTGGGTGGATGGATGGGTGAATGAATGGATGGATGAGTGGGTGGATGGGTGAATAGATGGATGAGTGGGTGGATGGATGGGTGAATGAATAGATGGATGAGTGAATAGATGGATGAGTGGGTGGATGGATGGGTGAATGAATGGATGGATGAGTGGGTGGATGGATGGGTGAATGAATGGATGGATGAGTGGGTGGATGGATGGGTGAATGAATAGATGGATGTGTGGATGGATGGATTGCTGCAGATTAGTTGGCTGCACTTCCATGATGCAAATCTCCCATTCCCACCACATCCCAAAAGTGCTGTATATTACATTTACGTAATATTCCAAAACGTTTAACGTAAACATTGATCAAGTACAAATAACATAAGGACTTTCGGAATAGGCGAAATAACTTTCTGTTATTCTCAGAACGCCCTCTCAACGTTATGAGAACGTCCAAGTAAAAACATTTTCGTTTCAATGTTGTTCTAAGAACATTTCTCTAAACATCATGAGCAAAATGTTCCAAGAGAGTTTTGCTACCGTTCCCATTAAGTTGCAAAATCTTTATTTCTGAATGTTCACTGAAAAGTTTTAAAAAGTTTTTTCATGGTTATGCAGACGTTAAGGGAACATTCCAATTGGTCATTTTGCAAACATTATGGGAATGTTACTTTTCAATGTTCTCTGTGCGTAAAACAAGTAGTAAGCCTAACATTTAAAAATAGGCGAACATCTAACTAAAAGTTTCAGATAAAAACCTTCCTATGTTTTTGCGCTAACTTTTTGGGAACGACCAGATCTGAACGATTTTTTTTTTTATTAACGGAGAGAACTTCGAGAGAACCTTCCCTCAACGTTCGCTAAAGTTCATTTAAGATATTTATAAAGTTGTATGAACGTTCTATAAATGTTATTTAAAGAACGTTTAACGTTCTGTTACCTGATAAGACGGCGTGTCATTTACTCGAGGCCAAAGACTCCAGACTACATCAACTAAATAAAATACAGCGCAAAAGAATCACGCACCGCGACACAGCGCGCGTCTCACCTGTACAGGTGCTTGTTGCACCGCGATGACTTCAGCTTCTACAACAGGAGCGACTGGAACGGGCTCTTCCCTTTTCTTTTCAATAACCACCACCTCCTGAACGGGGGCAGGAGCCGGAGCCGGAGCCGGGGAAGGTCGCTCCTCTCTGGGCTGCTGATGCGCAGTAACCCGCTCTGATCTCTCCTCGGGTTGTTTCTGTTTCTGATCTTTTTTTTGCGGTGGTTTCTTCGCCAGGAGCGTCGATGCAACTATAATGGCAATGATCGTAAAGAAAAGTGCGGACAAAATAACAGGTACGTCTATATCCATGATTGCCAGCGGTTGATGTTGCTGTTATTACGGTGGAACTGTAAGTTGGAGCGGTTTATTGTGGCATGTAAAGCGGACGGATTAGTGAGCGCCTCAGCTCGTCCCGTTACAGCTCGTCTGAGCGACAGATCTCATGAAGCCCATGTGCGAGAGACGCTCAGAGCGGCCGTGGCTTAAAACCTAGTCAGCTGCCTACATAGACAGCAGTCGGGGGCGTGATGGCCTATGTGTGAAGACGCTCAAAACAAATGAAAAATGATATGCATTATGGCAGCTTTTTAGAAAATCCATAACATTTCAACAATTTTTATTTTTATAACAGTGCTAATAAAACAATGTGAACATGAACCTGATATTACAAGTGTGCAACTTTCAAGATTCTAAATATGATGCCCATAAATGCTAGTTAGGAAGGTTATTGGGATTTGAGACACAACCAATGACTCTCAACACAGCGTCACTCCCTACAGGACAGCCCACCTTTTTAAAGGAGCATTGACGAAACACTGGACTCGAATTCTTCCTATGTTTTTCCCTATATTGGGAACACGTTTAGGGATGGCCAACAATTAATCGCGATTAATCGCATAAAAAATAAAAGTTTGTGTTTAAATAATATGTGTAGGCTACTGTGTATAATTATTTTGTATATATATAAATACACACACATGCATGTATATATTTAAGAACAATTTGTTATGTATAAAATATTTACATAATATAAATGTATAAATATATACATGCAAATAGTTATTAAATATATATATATATATATATATATATATATATATATATATGCATATGTGTGTATTTATATATACAAAATAATTATACACAGTACACATACATATATTATTTAAACAAACTTTTATTTTGGATGCGATTAATCGTTGCCCATCCCTAATGATTATTATAGCGATGGAATAACACTGTACACACGTCACTACTGAACGTATACTATATCTTTATGCAATATATATAGTTGTAATGGTCGGAGGACTGCTATGTAAATAGCCCTTATGTGGTTTTGATGCATATTTTAGTAGATATTTCCATACATTTTTTAATTTTTTAAACATATCTTAAAAAGAAAAAAGGAAAGACAAAAGGAAGTTATTCCAGATAAATGCTCCCCTACTGCATTTTTTTTTTCAACAAATGTTTCGATTTAAGGTTTAAAATATGTTTAATAATTAAATTTCACATGAAATGGAAGTGTTTTCATTCCTGTAGCGACTGTATATCCGAGTGAAACTGCTTCTCGAACAAGAACAGATGTAGGGCGGAGCTTGATTGTGTCCATGTGGATTTGATTGGATGGTTGTGGTTTGCTATTGGCTGAGTGACATGTCGCCCCGCCCTCACGCCAGTAAACGCATCATCAGAGAAGAGAGGGGAGGTTATCCTGATTAAAGATTACAAAGACATGATTTAAACGAATAATGATGTGCAAAGATAAATCAAATTAAAAACAAACCAGAATTGACCATGATGACTTTAAATATATCCTTGTGGAAGTTGCATCATGTGATTTTGTAAACCAAATATATGAATAATTCCAAGACATTTTACTTTATTGAAAAATATTTTACCTCTTTAAAAGTTCTGGGATAAAAGGGAGTAGATATTCCTCTGGTTTACGGGGTTGATGCGTCAACCCTTTTGAATGTACCTTGTCATAAATAACCACAGTGACGCATTAAGAGGAATTATGGATATGCAAGGGTCAAAAGTAATCAATCAGCCATGGTGAATTGGACGTAACATCATCACACCCTAGGCAATATGCGATATGGAAAGACAATGACTGCACCAAGACAAATACATAGAAACTTTTATTAAACAATTATCATCATTCGTTTTGTTTTGATCTCAGGTGTCACATGACCGAGCCATTGAAGAAGACATGAGAAAACACCGATCTGAAGCGACAAGAACGGCAGGCTTCAGTCCATAGTTTTCAATCTTAATATTTTGCCATTCAAATCCGCAGCTGAGAAATGAGATAAGAGAAATACGAGAGCTCAACGCAACCGACATCAGGTAAAAATAGGCACTTTTAAACCACATCTTTCTTCTTTGATGCGTTACACGTGTTTACCGTCACAAACATTTCAACAACACTCTGACCATTAAACCCCTCACGCCCAATCACAACATAAAAGTCAATTTTTGTAGCCCTGAAACACATGTAGGTCATGACAGCTTACCAGTTTTGGATTAACGCCATTACCTTCTGTTTAAAAAAAACAAATTCAAAACTTTAAGACATTACAGGTTACCGGTAGTCACTTTCCCCCTTCCTCTTCTGTGTGGCTCAAAGTGCACTGTATAATAAATAAGCATTAGCGCCCTCTAGTGTTTCACTTACACAGGAGGTTTATAACAGAAAAACACCTCATGTTTCGGTCAAATCCCACAAATGTGCTAATTTAACCAGCGAACTCGACGCTAATGGACTGTGTGAACCGTTAAACCAGAACCAGATCAAACCGGAGCCCGAACGAGTTACGACTAGAGGGCTTCTAATTAAACCTTTAGCATTTCAGAATCAATTCTTCTCTAATATTGTGTGTGACTTAATGATTTAGTGGAAGAAAGAAAGAAAGCAGCCGTTTAACAGTTTTAAGTACTATGGGCGAGTTTTCTGCTAACTGAGAGAGAGAGAGAAACAGCTCAAAAATGACGTTAGATCGTGTATTTTCTAGGTTCACAGAGCCGAAGGCAGCATTACACGCATCAGGTCCAGCCGTGTTACCTCAGATGGGGCGTGATATAGGAAATATAAAAACGGCAGATGAGTGACCGTGGCACTGGGACGTCCAGAGTGTGACATCAGCAAAGGCAACATGAGAGGGGTTCCCCATCTTTCCCCTCAGAGCTGCTCCTCCAGCAAAGCACATATTCGGGTGACTTGTTCTTGTTGATCTCAAAAAGGCGCACTAAGGCTGAGAGTTTGTTTTTTCACGAGGGTGGCGGGGGACGTCACCGCGACGAACTGCGCTCTTTGCTCACGCAGTCGTCCTGGCTTGTGATGTCACCGTTTCCCATCAGGCCACAGGTTTTCCTCTTCTTTCTGCGATGGGTCATGGCGTCGCCCTCGGAGCCCGAGTCAGCCTTCGGGAGGAATCACAAAACAATGCCAAAATCTCATGAAAACATGTTCAACTGTCTTTAGTGTGTAAAGTTGCTGTTATTCTTCATATCACAATCACAACACACTGATCCAGCCGACCAATCAGAGCACAGTGTGCTTTTCAGAAGGAGGGGCTTCATAGAGACAGGAACTAAACAGAGCGTTACTGACAGACCGGGAAGAGAGGAGCTGCAACTATGGAGAATATGAGGAAAATAATGTGTGTTTTTTAACATTCAAGCATGAAAACCTGTTCTAGTAGAGCCTCTAAAAAGGGCACAATAGGACCGCTTTAAACTTGTAAACTTTATGTGGATTTTGAATGGCTCATTTTGATTAAAATGATGATTTCTCTAAAAAATAAATAGATTAAATGCATATTATTGCAGGGCAGAAAGGGATCGGGAATATCGGTATTCATAATCCATTGTCATTAAAATCAGAGATCAATTACCCGTTAGCGTTAATAGCAGAAATTACAAGCGGAGAACTCGTAGCCTACCCTGTAAATGATCATTTAAATAAATATATAGTCCAGAAATAACAAGAACTGGTATATTACTATTAATACATTTCTAATCCATACATTTAAAATCCAACCCATTTCCGATTTGAATACACTGTTGTTCAAAGGTTTTGGCTTTGAACGATTTTTTGTTTTTGAAAGAAGTCTCTTCTGCTCACCAAGACTTTTATTTGATCAAAAATACAGTAAAAACAGTAATATTGATAAACATTATTACCCTTTAATAAAGCGTAATTTTCAGCATCATTACTCCAGTCTTCAGTGTCACATGATCCTTCAGAAATCATTCAGATATGATGATTTGATGCTCAAAAAGTCATTGATCATTATCAATGTTGAAAACTGCTTTTAATGGGTCCTTGCTGAATAAAAGTATTAATTTACTTTTTGAAATTAGAGTTTTGATCGTTAGTGTACACTTAGGCTGTTTAATAAGTATTAAAATATGAATAACTGTATATAGAGAACACAGATACAGCATAATTAAAACTTTACTTTGAGGACTGTGAATAATATCTTACATTTCTGACCATGAATTTGCCAAATAATAACAGTACACGATGAGATTTGAGTGTTTCCTCAAAATCTGCTCGCATGGTCACTGACCGCAGTAGGAACGCAAAAGTCGATTTAATTATTAATGTTGATGAAAACAATGTCATCAAAGGGCTGAAAAATAGAGAGATTATTTTTTAAATCTATAATGCCCAGACCTAGCTAGATGCGGAGCTTGGTCACAAGGGTCTGTCTGTGAGCAGGTGTATCTGATGGAGGTGTGTGTGTGTGTGTGTGTACCTCTGAACCGGAGTCGGAGGAGCTGGAGGAGGAGGAGGACGAGGAGTCACTGGAGCTGTCCGAGGCGATGCCCGTCGATTCCTGCAGATCCACTTTATCCGCCAGCGCGGCCATATCCGGCCTTTCCTGTTTCAGGATCCTGACACGCCAAACAACGACAGGAACACTTTCAAATCATCGTTTATAAAGGCATGCGTTCACACTTACAGCTTGACTGGAAATAAAACAAGACTTTTTACACGTCTAATTTCTTCTTGCGGTCTCACTGACACTTTCATTGGCAACTAAATACACTAACTTCAGACTAGAGCTACAATTACGTGTTATTTTGATCAGTTTCTATTCAGAATCGCAGGAGAATCACAATCTCTGTTTTAAACAACATAAAAAAAAAACGTGATTATCAATTTATCCAGAATCATGCAGCTCTACTTTGGGGAAAAAAAAAAAACTTTATTAGAACTAAAACTGTTTGTTGTGGAGAGAATTATACTAATATATATATTATATTTATACTACAGGGCCGTTGAATGCTTGAATCTGATTGGTTGACGAACGTTCTGAGGTGTGCAATTATATTCAGGGAACCGCACGGCTAAAGTAGTTCCGGCAGGTCTTAACCGTATTACAGTTCCATATCACTGCGCGTAGTTCACTGTAATAACGGAAAATAGGATACAATTCAATTCATAACAAGAAAACTGCAGCCGCATGCGCTCGATCTGCAATTTCCAATGTCTAACTTCACAATCAATGGAAACATGCAGTTTAATTTTAATAAATAAAGTATATAGTCCTATATATAATCAATAGAAAATTAAAAATAATATTTCAATAAATTGATAGTCCTGCTGCAGATAATATAACAAATAAAAAATTATTGATTGGCCTATACTTGTTAAAAGGGCTTTGTGTTTCATTTATTAGGCTAGTCTGTCACTAATAGAAAAAAAAGAATGAACGAATTAATTAAAACAAATTGAATAAATAAATAAATAAATAAATAATAATATTGACGCGAATGCTTCTTTCTCTCTCATAACTGCATTAATAACTGCATAAAGGACGCACTTACTGTAAGGCCGGTTATGAATGTAATTTGATACTTATCTGCATTCAGTCTGTGTTCAGTCTGTGTTCACAGCGGTGTTTAAAATCTGCTGCATTCACAGTCAGAGAATGTTTAGTGGTTAAGTGTGTCCAGCATTACTCTGCTATCAGCGGCTCAAACCTCCACAACTCTACAATGACGTTTTGGAATTAGCAACGGAGCATGCAGTTTAGATGCGCAAGGAATTAGTCCTACATACAAGAGCGTTTTAATGACAAAAAACTTTACAAACGTCTTGAAATACATAATCTGAACAATATTTCGAGGTGTGGGTAACTGTAGTATAAGCGGAATAATTGACTTCAGGCCGTTGAATTATTATAAAAATAATGCACACCCGAGGTGTAAGAGCCTCCGCTTCGCGTCGTGACCGCATTACCACCTCGGGTGTGCATTATTTTCATAATAATTCAACGGCCTGTCGTCAATTATTCCTTACATATAATACACTAGAATAGTTATGAATATTTTGAATTCATTTCTATTTTTATATTTTCATTTTAAAGTTCTAGTAATTGTGTTATTAAAAAAACTAAATTATAGTTTTTTTGTTATGTCTACAGGTGAAATCCCCAAAATTTGAATACTGTGCAAAAGTTCATTTATTTCAGTAATTCAACTTAAAAGGTGAAACTAATATATTATATAGACTCATTACATGCAAAGTGAGATATTTCAAGCCTTTATTTGTTATAATTTTGATGATTATGGATTACAGCTTATGAAAACCTTTTCACATTATTCTCATTTTGAATTTGGGGTCTGTTGCCTGGCTGCCAGTTTCTCTGTAGCTGGTCAAGCGTGCGATTTGAGCAAAGTAAACACAAGTTAATAATAAAATGAGCAGAAATATCTGATCATCCTCCATAACGCGGTCTCTATTTACATCTCATATCGTCTAAACTCTTGCGTTACAAAGGCAACGACTGACGGATTTGTAATACATTCAAACGAGCTCCACTATCATGGAAAGACACGGTCACGCACAAGAGAACAGTTTGGCCCGACGGTGGAAAAGCAGCTAGTAATGTCTAGACTCTAGAACAAGATTAAGGCGAGACGCGGCAGGAAAAAAAACATGGAAAAAAACTGGAAAAAACAACAAAAAAGAAATTTTAACCTGGCTTTATCCAATACTCAGATTTAGTTTTTTTATATATATGCAAATTAGTGCATATTTAATTAGATAGTGCCTAATTTGCATATTTAAACATTAAATTACAGAAAACTTTTTTTCTAATCTTAATGTAGGTAATCAACTGGGAACGTTTCATGGTGATATCTGCTAGTTAAAATGTTTACCCTATTCACCTGTAGTGTCTCGCCTTAAATACAATCAAATCTACAGGTAAAAGTCATTAGAAAAGAAGTGAATGAAGTAGAAGTCAGTGAACAGATCTCAGACAGAGCAGGGTCTCACCGGTACCACTTCCTGGAGAGTTTGGGCCGGCCTCGCACCGTCTTGTGCCACACGATGGGGAAATTCGTGGTGCTCGCGAAATTCTGGGTCACGGCGATAGTCGTGTCCAAGTTCAGGACGACATGCCACCATCCGCCTATGAAAAACACAACAAAAAACACACACAATTAATTTTCTCTCAATTGATTTATCAACTTTTAATACTTTTTAAGACCCCGCGGACACCCTGGATTAATCGTTTTTTAAAATATGGTCGATACAAAATCGAAGGCCACGAATCGATTTTTTTCCATATTTATTTATCCATCACCCAAAAGCCAGTATTAGTAGTTTGTATTATAAAATGGTTAGTTCCGGTCCTTGATTCTGATTGGTTGAGCCGCGTTCGAAGCCGTTAGCCGGAGGAATAAATGTGTTATAACGTCATATTTTTTGAGTTATAAAATACATATTAAAATGTATGGAGTAACCGTTTTATAAAAGCAATAAGCCCCGCAAAGGCGTGTTTTACAGTGGATTTAGAACAGCTAAGGGGGTTTTAGGCACTAAATTGCTTATTGCTTTATTAAATCAATATGCATGGAGTTGAATCGAAAATCGAGAATTGAGAGCTTCTAGCGAATCGAATTAGAAAGTCTGAATCGATCCCCAGCCCTAATACTAGGGCTGTCACTTTTGTGAAAAAATCCTGTTTGCTTTTTAAGACATAAGTGTTCATTGAATCGATTGTAAAATCGATTTTCCATGTCTAAAGACGTTTCCATTTTCAACGCCAAATATAGGCCGATCCACGGACAACTAACCGGCATTAATACAGACGTAAAGAGGGGCGCTTGAGACGCGCACAAGTCCGCAATATTTCTGATGATTTATTGGCGTGAAGCTTCGTGCACAATGACAAACAGGAGTGCAACATTCTCGAAATAACAATAAGCAGAGCGGACTGCCATAACATCAACGAAAAACATTACTGCGGGCTTCAGCATGCGTGTTCACCATTAGAAATGTCAAACAAATTGTAGCCCGTAGCCCGAATCTGTCTCTGTATGCATGAGACTGTCTGAATACCGGCAGAATTCACAGTTTTGTTGTAAAGAGACACATTATGCATAAGCCTGCGGTTGGTGTGTGACGCGGGCGTATGTATCGTGACGAGCTGGACGCGCACCGAGAGAAAGCCGCTAAAATCGATGCCCTATTTTCGTTTTCGAAACTTGTGTTGGTTGGTCCGATCAGCCCTACCTAATACTAGCCATCGCTCTCAGCAAACGTGTGTGTGTGTGTGTGTGTGCAGTAACTGACCGGGCACAAACACGGTCTCCCCCGGGTGCTGTATCGTGACGAGCTGGACGCGCACCGAGAGAAAGCCGCTAAAATCGATGCCCTATTTTCGTTTTCGAAACTTGTGTTGGTTGGTCCGATCAGCCCTACCTAATACTAGCCATCGCTCTCAGCAAACGTGTGTGTGTGTGTGTGTGTGCAGTAACTGACCGGGCACAAACACGGTCTCCCCCGGGTGCTGCAGCACCTCCAGCGGCCTGAACTCGGCTGGCCAGGTGGGCTGCTGTGTGCGGGGGTAGATGACGTTGAACCAGGTGATGGCCTCGTCCTGCTGGTTCCCGCCGTCCTCTCGCGTCACCTTGATGAGCTCACGGGGCGTGTGTGTGGGGAACAGGCACCAGCGCTTGTGGCCCTGAACCAGGGCGTTCCACGCGCTCGTGCCGAGCGGGTCGATGTGGATGCCTGTCCCAGAGCGGGCAGGGCCCATCACAAACCACCTGGGGTGAACAGTGAAAAACAGCCTAAATGGACTGAAAACACACGGACCGTTAGCTACTGTCCACCGGAACGGCACAATTAGGCTCTGAAACGCTTATAAAACACACAGAATTACTTTTCAACGCATGTAATAGCAAAAATAATTATATTATATCACATTGTTGTGAATTTCATATTTGGGGGATCAATAAAATTTTCTATTCTATTGTCTTTTCCCCCTTTTTAAACAAATTCTATTACTTTGTCAATAAATGTAGTATCACCAATTAAACTAAAATATGTATATTATATTACAATTAATTTTCTCCTTTTTGTGTGTGTGAGTGTTTGTGTGTGTGTGTGTGTGTGTGTGTGTGAGTGGGGGGGGGGGGGGGATGTCCAAATAAAGGTCCAAATAAAGCTTATTATATTATGTCATATTATATTAAATTTGATGTTATCCCCTTTTTAACAAATGTAATAAAATGTATTATTCCATTATATTAGAGGTCCACAATATATAATTTTATTAAAAAATTTTAAATGCTGTTCCAATAAATGTAAAAGTAATGACTTTATAATTAAAATGACTAAATTTAAGTTTAGACTGAGTTTAAATATATATTTTATTTACCTAAATACTTTAATATAATATCATATAATAACTATATCATTTTTACCCCTTTACTAACAAATTATCTTATATTGTATCGCATTTTCCACTTTGGGGATCAATAAAGTTGATCTAATTATACAATATTATAAGAATATGTCTAAAAACACAGTATTAATTGTTACACTTTATTTTTGAGAAATACACTTTAAATTTGATATGTTAAAACTACAAACGTTTCTTGCCATGTTATACAGTTCTGGTGGTTTGGGGTCTTTTTTGTAGTGAGAAGTATAAAAAATTAGGTAATAATTTAATTTCTAATATTTCTCAACAAAAAAAGACCCCAAACCAGCGAACAACATGTGATTTATGCCTCTAATGCTTTTTAAAAGTAATGGGACACCGAAGTGTAGCTAATTTGTGGCCAGTAAGTGGCATTAGCAGCTTGTTTAACTTCCATTTGTATTAAATCAGCGAAGACGAAGCTGAAAAGTGAGGGGCAAAAAGGAGCGTTACCTGTACGGTGGGCGGCGCTTCTCCCCGGCGAACTGAAAGAGGTCGTCCCTGAAGAAAAAGGGCACCTGGTAGTCCTCTAGAAGCTTGCGGCGCTTGGCGTGCTCCCCGAAACTGCTATCAAAGATGTAGAGGGGGCTGTCGTCACGGGTCGACTCCAAATACTCCATGTAGTACTTCATTTTCATCTTGACAGAGTAGCCATCGTTGTCCTCGCCGCATTTGAACTTCTGGTTGCGGTATTTGCGCTTGAGTCGCTCCAAGGTCCACTTGTCCCCGCCCGGGCCACGACTCCTGGCAGTTGAGCAGAACCACGGGCTTGTACGGCTTCTCAAAGCGCTGGATGAACTCCTCTGGGCTGATGCGCAGGGTGTCCACACGCTCCACGTTGTCCTGGACAAAGACAATAGAGTTGGGTTCATTTTCTATAGAGCCTTTCAAAATCAATGCCGTTTCAAAGCAGCTTTACAGAACACCGTACATTAAAGGGATAGTTCACCCGAAAATGAACATTACCCCATGATTTACTTGCCCTCAAGCCATGCTAGGTGTATATGACATTCTTCTTTTAGACGAATACAATCAGAGTTAGGCTATATTTTAAAAAACAGCCTGACGCTTCTGAGCTTTATAATGGCAGTGAATGGTTGTTTCTGTTTTGAAGTCCATCAAAGTGCATCTCTCCATCATAAAAGTGCATCTCTCCATCATAAAAGTGCATCTATCGATCATAAAAGTGCATCTCTCCATCATAAAAGTGCATCTATCGATCATAAAAGTGCATCTCTCCATCATAAAAGTGCATCTCTCCATCATAAAAGTGCATCTCTCCATCATAAAAGTGCATCTCTCCATCATAAAAGTGCATCTCTCCATCATAAAAGTGCATCTCTCCATCATAAAAGTGCATCTATCGATCATAAAAGTGCATCTCTCCATCATAAAAGTGCATTCATCCATCATAAAAGTGCATCCATCGATCATAAAAGTGCATCTCTCCATCATAAAAGTGCATCTCTCCATCATAAAAGTGCATCTCTCCATCATAAAAGTGCATCTATCGATCATAAAAGTGCATCTCTCCATCATAAAAGTGCATCTATCGATCATAAAAGTGCATCTCTCCATCATAAAATTGCATCCATCCATCATAAAAGTGCATCCATCGATCATAAAAGTGCATCTCTCCATCATAAAAGTGCATCTCTCCATCATAAAAGTGCATCTCTCCATCATAAAAGTGCATCTCTCCATCATAAAAGTGCATCCATCCATCATAAAAGTGCATCCATCGATCATAAAAGTGCATCTCTCCATCATAAAAGTGCATCTCTCCATCATAAAAGTGCATCTGTCCATCATAAAAGTGCATCTCTCCATCATAAAAGTGCATCTGTCCATCATAAAAGTGCATCTATCCATCATAAAAGTGCATCTCTCCATCATAAAAGTGCATCTATCCATCATAAAAGTGCATCTATCCATCATAAAAGTGCATCTGCCCATTATAAACAACCATTCACTGCCATTATAAAGGTTGGAAGAGCCAGGCCATTATTTAATCTAACACTGATTGTATTCGTCTGAAAGAAGAAAGTCATATACAGCTAGGATGGCTTGAGAGCGAGTAAATCATGGGATAATTTTTTTTTTTGGGTGAACTATCCCTTTAATGTCAGAGCATTGAAGAGTGAAGTTGAAGGTCCGTGAACTACCATGAAGGAGGAACTATTATGTTCCTGAATGAGTTTAAATTCAATCTTCAGATTAAAACGAAGATCAAATCATTACATAGAAACGTTTTTTCAACTCCATATCAAGCCAAAACCTTTAAAAGGTCCACTGAAAAAACTCTCTATCCATTATAAAAGTGCATCTATCCATCATAAAAGTGCATCTGTCCATCATAAAAGTGCATCTGTCCATCATAAAAGTGCATCTGTCCATCATAAAAGTGCATCTATCCATCATAAAAGTGCATCTCTCCATCATAAAAGTGCATCTGTCCATCATAAAAGTGCATCTATCCATTATAAAAGTGCATCCATCCATCATAAAAGTGCATCCATCCATCATAAAAGTGCATCTATCCATCATAAAAGTGCATCTGTCCATCATAAAAGTGCATCTATCCATCATAAAAGTGCATCTCTCCATCATAAAAGTGCATCTATCCATCATAAAAGTGCATCTATCCATCATAAAAGTGCATCTGTCCATCATAAAAGTGCATCTCTCCATCATAAAAGTGCATCTGTCCATCATAAAAGTGCATCTGTCCATCATAAAAGTGCATCTGTCCATCATAAAAGTGCATCTCTCCATCATAAAAGTGCATCTATCCATCATAAAAGTGCATCTCTCCATCATAAAAGTGCATCTCTCCATCATAAAAGTGCATCTGCCCATTATAAACAACCATTCACTGCCATTATAAAGGTTGGAAGAGCCAGGCCATTATTTAATCTAACACTGATTGTATTCGTCTGAAAGAAGAAAGTCATATACAGCTAGGATGGCTTGAGAGCGAGTAAATCATGGGATAATTTTTTTTTTTGGGTGAACTATCCCTTTAATGTCAGAGCATTGAAGAGTGAAGTTGAAGGTCCGTGAACTACCATGAAGGAGGAACTATTATGTTCCTGAATGAGTTTAAATTCAATCTTCAGATTAAAACGAAGATCAAATCATTACATAGAAACGTTTTTTCAACTCCATATCAAGCCAAAACCTTTAAAAGGTCCACTGAAAAAACTCTCTATCCATTATAAAAGTGCATCTATCCATCATAAAAGTGCATCTGTCCATCATAAAAGTGCATCTGTCCATCATAAAAGTGCATCTGTCCATCATAAAAGTGCATCTATCCATCATAAAAGTGCATCTCTCCATCATAAAAGTGCATCTGTCCATCATAAAAGTGCATCTATCCATTATAAAAGTGCATCCATCCATCATAAAAGTGCATCCATCCATCATAAAAGTGCATCTATCCATCATAAAAGTGCATCTGTCCATCATAAAAGTGCATCTATCCATCATAAAAGTGCATCTCTCCATCATAAAAGTGCATCTATCCATCATAAAAGTGCATCTGTCCATCATAAAAGTGCATCTATCCATCATAAAAGTGCATCTCTCCATCATAAAAGTGCATCTCTCCATCATAAAAGTGCATCTGTCCATCATAAAAGTGCATCTGTCCATCATAAAAGTGCATCTCTCCATCATAAAAGTGCATCTATCCATCATAAAAGTGCATCTATCCATCATAAAAGTGCATCTGTCCATCATAAAAGTGCATCTATCCATCATAAAAGTGCATCTGTCCATCATAAAAGTGCATCTCTCCATCATAAAAGTGCATCTGTCCATCATAAAAGTGCATCTGTCCATCATAAAAGTGCATCTCTCCATCATAAAAGTGCATCTGTCCATCATAAAAGTGCATCTCTCCATCATAAAAGTGCATCTGTCCATCATGAACAACCATTCACTGCCATTATAAAGGTTGGAAGAGCCAGGCCATTATTTAATCTAACTCTGATTGTATTCGTCTGAAAGAAGAAAGTCATATACAGCTAGGATGGCTTGAGAGCGAGTAAATCATGGGATAATTTTTTTTTGGGGTGAACTATCCCTTTAATGTCAGAGCATTGAAGAGTGAAGTTGAAGGCCCGTGAACTACCATGAAGGAGGAACTATTATGTTCCTGAATGAGTTTAAATTCAATCTTCAGATTAAAACGAAGATCAAATCATTACATAGAAATGTTTTTTCAACTCCATATCAAGCCAAAACCTTTAAAAGGTCCACTGAGAAAACTCATTACAGAAAACATGCTCTAGGCCGGGTTTGTAAAAGAGCAAGTGCGCAGTTTGCCGGTGGCTCAGGTCTCGCTGCTCAGATTATTTTTTAGCAATATCATTATTTTCAGAAGCAAACACTCATAAGGAACCTCATATGAAATTATTCAGTTATTGTACATACGAGCTGCGATTAGATTTGACGACATCTATCAGAGCTGATGTGAAGTTAATCGGTTTTCATCATTGATTTTTAGTTAACTTACTAAAGTAACAAAAAAAAAAAAAGAAGAATTAAAACGCTTTTAATAATGACATTTTCAAAGAAATCATTATTATACGCTGATTTATATTGTTGGAAATAGTTGTGCTGCTTAATATACATTTCTTTTATAACCTGTGACACTTTTTTCAGGACTCTTTGATGAATAAAAAGTTTAAAAATAACAGTGTTTATTTAAAACAGGATTTTTTTTAAAATATACACTACCGTTCAAAGGTCAGTAATTTTTTTTAAAGAAATTAATACTTTTTTTATTCAAGGATGTTTTAAATGGATAAAAATTGATAATAAAGATTTGTATTGTTAGAAAAGATGAGTAAAATACGTGAAATAATAGAAAAAATTAGTGAATAAATGCTGTTCTTTTTATTCATCAAAGAATCCTGAAAAAAAGGGTCACAGGTTCCAAAACAATATCAAGCAGCACTCCATTATTGATAATAAATCATAATTTTAGAATGATTTCTGAATGTTCACGTGACACTGAAGACTGGTGTAATGATGCTGAAAATTCAGATCAAATGAATAAACTACATTTTAACATATATTCACATAGAAAACAGCTATTTTAAATACTAATAATATTACAGTTTTTCCTGTATTTGTAATCAAATAAATGCAGGCCTGATGAGCATAAGATACTTTTCTTAAAATTTTTTTTTCGTTACTTAAAATCAAAACGTGTTCGTTACTGTCACACTGTTCAAGCAACAACAAACTTTTCAAGTAAGTGTCTTGTAAACGAGGAAGTGTGTACGTGCGGCGAGCAACGTAGACACTGGCTGTCGTCACACAAACACACATTAACACAACAAACCACAACACCGCGGTGTGTAACGCCGGTGTGTAACGTTACTCCGCGCGAACAGTAGCGTTACCTTCACGGTCCTGTGCGACACATCGAAGCTCTCGCAGTAATCGTGTTTGATCCAGTCGCTCGAGTCCTTCAGCTCGGGTCTGGCGCTCCGCTTCGCTTCTTTGATCCGTTTCTTACTCTTATGGTTCATTCTTCGACGTTTCGGCACGTCTTGTCTTTGGGGGACGCTTTTAGCCCGCGTGCTATTGCTAAGTCCAATGCAATGAAAGTCTATGGACTGGAGAGTGGCTAGTCAGTCACTGGAGGCCTTGTAGATGTGTGTGCAGTTCTTTTGCTGCCGACAGTACCGTGCGCGATACAGGAATCAAGTTATGTTTATTTCAGAGAGACGGGAGGTTGATACACTGAAGGGTTCGGTAATAAACTAAAGTTAGATAACCTGGCGGCAGCAAGCTTCTTTCACGCCGTATGGCGCAATCTAACCTGTAGCTTATGTCCCGCCCAGTAGGCGTTTCTAATAATCTGATTGGCTGGCTGTTTCACATTGTACTTTCGTTGTGAACGCCGATTGGCTGTCGAGTGTGCGAGTCACTCTTAAAGATCCAATAGGACACCACCAGAGAAAGGGACCGCCTAAACGCACCAGTATGATACGCGAAATGGATTTAATGTTGTTTTGGAAAGCTGAAAATGTTGTGTCAACTGCAAGTACTGGAAGGTAAACCATCAGCAAGGCCATGGACGAATCTTCTCTCACGTTGATAGAGAAAACATTTACATTTCAGGACTGTGAAGACTCTCAGTCGTTAACTGTGTCTATCCCTGAGGTACAGCAACGTTTCTAATAGGCTACTTTATGTAATTAATTAGTCAAAAATTGTACAATAAACATTCTGATTTATGTCAGGTTCTTGATTCGCAATATGGCATGTATGTGTGGCCCTGTGCGGTGGTGCTGTCACAGTATGTGTGGATGGCAAGAGAGGAACTGCAGAACAAGACTGTTCTTGAGGTACTACATCCCACTCATTACACACATGATATCTAGTGTGGACAAATCATGTTCACATACATCAATTAAATCGGAGTCAAACCCCCTCCATTAGTTATGCAAAACAACTTTATGCACTAATAAATCCTGCTGTGTTGAAGTTGGCATGAAGTTTTATTGGGAGCAAAATAAATACGTTTATTTATTAAATTTTTTGACCTCATAATGTTTAATAAAAATGTAATAACTGAACCTTCCGGAGAAAACATCAAACTTCTTGCCAACTTCGATACGATACCTTGAAAAATATCAATATTTGATAGTATTTTAGACGCTATGGGGAAAGCTGCCATATATATACCGCCAAACAGATAATTTGTTATTATCTCATCGTTTTATTTATAATTTGTGTAATTTTGTTTTAATAGCTTACATGCACAACAGGGAGGCTTTATTTGAATCGTTTAACTAAAGTTACCAAAAAATGTGTGCAATATGTACAAATTGCAAACGATAGCACAAATACAATAGAATAAAGAGACAAATGAAATGAACATGGCTTTAAGTTTTTCAGGTGCTAACAGTAGTGTTCAGGTAAGAAATACTACAGAAATTAAAGTAGGCTAATCAAATATAAAATAACACTGGATAGTCTTCATTGTAAAAATGAAATCTAGATTAATGCTTACAATTAAAGTTACAAAAGTTATTCAGTCAAGAGCAGCGATTATTATTATTTATTTGAATGACATGACAGATAGCAGCAGGTTTATGAGGCTGCTGTCACTTTAACATTTTCTGCTCGGATCCAATACACTGTTACACAACATGCGTTTTCTCTCAAATATTTCAATTATGTTCCAAAACTGACTGTATTTATTTTTAATTTCATAAGTTGGCATGGGTTTTATATTTTAGGCTTTGACAAACCACAAAAAAAAAACAAAAAACGTTTTGCCTGATTCCTTTCAAAATGTTGATTTTTGGCGGATTTGCATGGAAACTAACGAATGGGGGTTTGTTTAATCCGTAAAGTTGCGATCACATTCATAGTTGCTCAGCAGAGTTTTGTATGCGAAATCCAATAAAAATAGAAATCCACGCAAACTGGAATTTCACGTTAGGACAAAATATTTACCCGACGCAGATTTCATTGATCACGCGGATTCGCCGCATTCGCCAATAGAAAGCTGCTTGATTTCAAAGCGACTTCTGTTTGAACTGTGCTTTATATTTCGCTACACTATTGACAATAGAGAAGGGACCTCGTACGTAGTCGCCTAAATATGTACAGCCTTACACATCTATGTATCGATGCACATTCGTGACCCTAATGAGTCACAAAACTATAAGAAAAATTATAAAACGGTTAGTTCCAGTTCTTGATTCTGATTGGTCAATAGCTGTGTTTTATTCACGATAAACCGCTTCACACAACTGTTCTATGTATCACTACACAACAGCCCTAGCAACCGCTCTTAGCAACGCAAACATAATGTTCTTCTCATCAATATTGTTCATTAAAGGTGGGGTATGTAATTCTCTTTTTTGGCCATTTTTTCAAAATCACTTAAAATCCTATTCCTAACCCACTTACAGCCACTGAGTTAGAAGCACTGAAATAAAAATTAAGCAATTTAATCATCTGTGGAACGGGCAGGACTCGAAAAACTCCAGCCAATCATTTCCAAGACCACCTAGAATCATTGGACAGTAAGTGCGTCAATCAATCGGTCGTACCATTGATTGGTCCATGTTCTTTGAATGGGTGGAGTCAAAGGAAAGAAGGTAGGACCATTTGAGTTGTGTATTTTCAAAATCTACCGGCCGTTTTGCAAATCACATACCCCACCTTTAAAGCTATAGTAGAGTATTGTGAGAGTAAGCGAGTGTACCTGCATTTACAGTAGACATACATAGCGCTTTCCTTCAGGTCAGTCCTATATATTCATAATAAAAAATCCGTTTGAATGTCCGCTGCGATATCTTGTGCTTTTAACAGTTGTGCCCTGACGCACTCTAGTCATTTTTCAGTTGCATCTTGCTTCGTGTTTACAAAAAGTTTCAGTCCTTTCAATATAAAAGTCTTCTCTACTGACGGACTTACTCATAAAGACAGACTTTGCCGCCATCTAATGGCGAAATAATGTAACTTCTGTTGCTGTTCAAGTCAGGGACTATTTTTTCCAGCGGAAGGATTTTAGTGATTTTACTTCATTAAAGTTGCATATTTTTTTACTTTAATATTTGTATTGTGTGGTAACCGTTTTATAAACGCAGTAAGGTATGATAGGCCGGTGCTGTATCGTGAATAACTCACGGTTGCAGGCACTTGGCGTCGTTTGCCCGGTGTTTCAAGCTAATGGACTTTGGGTCAAATGAGCAGGTAATAAACAGTGTGCATGTGTGTTGCAGCTCGGAGCCGGGGTGAGTTTGCCCGGTGTGGTGGCTGCCAAGTGTGGAGCTCGAGTGATGCTGTCGGACAGTGCTGAACTCCCGCTCTGTCTGAGGAACTGCAGGCGCTCCTGTGACGCCAATAACCTCCCCGGCGTGCCTGTGGTCGGACTCACCTGGGGACGGGTGTCGCCGGAGCTGCTCTCTCTCACGCCGCTGGACGTCATCCTGGGGTCGGATGTGTTCTATGAACCTGAAGGTGAGGTTTCTCCCGTGGTTTAACTTCTGCTTAAATGTTACACAGGTTTCTAAAACATTAAACAAAACATTGATTTGGACAGATTTTGAAGACGTGCTTGTGACCGTCTCCTTTCTCGTGAGGAGAAACCCTCATGCTCAATTCTGGACTACATACCAGGAGAGAAGGTGATTTGATTTCGTTGTGTTTGCGGGCCGCGGCTTGACTTTGTTGTTTAATGGCTTGATTTCATTGTGTTGTGCACTACTGGGCCACCGTAGATACTTGCAATTGTGAGAAATAAAGTCAGAGTTGTGAATTATAAACTCGCAATTGTTTTTAAACTTGTAATTAATAAAAAAAAGGTAATTGCGACTTATTCTGACTTTTTCTCGCAATTGCAAGTATATATCTGGCGATTGTAAGAAAAAAAGTCAGAATTGCAATTGACCGTTCGCAAAAGCCACGCCCCTTAGTTATTGTTACTACGCCCGTCAAACAATTGAGAACCAGACACATGGCTGGGTTGAGCTCCATACATTAAGTGATTGGTTTTGGGGTAATGCAGCAGACATATCCTCCAAGGCACGACAGAAAGTATAGACAGAATAGCGCACGGGAGCACATGCACTAAACAGTTTTGTAAAATTATATATCAATCATTTTTATTTGATCATATATCATTTTACAAAACTCTTTTGCGCATGTGCTCCCGCCGCCGCGCTATTTCAGTCACAACACTGCAATCAGAGGACGCGCTGAAACATCAACTCTCGATGCTGTTCTCTTCATTCATAACTCAGCCTACTGAGAAGGATATATTTGTGTAAATAGTTGTGCAACTGCGCGAACTTTGTTTTGAAGTTTAATGTTTGAGTTCCAGAGGAATTTGTGACTGTGTACCTGTTCAACCACATCAAAGTTGTGTCCTAATTAGTAAGTCCGTGCGTTTTCTCTTTTTTTCCCTCTTGTTTGCTGACTGATGAGGGGCCGCAGTGCCGTAGTGAAACGGTGTTTGTACATGTAGCCTATTTTTTTATTATAGTTGCAAGCAATCATAAAATACAACAAGTTTTAAGCCCGTGCAGACCCCACTGCCATAGGCGCATCGTTGCACTATCTTGCTGAAATCGGAATGTTTGACGGAGGTCCTTCTCCTTAGTTACAGTTGCTGAGCTAGGATTGGACGAGAACCGTTAGAGGGCGGGGTTTTGCGAACGGTCAATTGCGAGTTTATAAACTCGTAATTGTGAGAAATTTTGTCAGAGTTGCGAATCATAAACTCGCAATTGCGAGAATAAAGAGTTGAAAGATATAAACTTGTAATTAAAAAAAGGTAATTGCGACTTATTCTGACTTTTTCTCGCAATTGCAAGTATATATCTGGCGATTGTAAGAAAAAAAGTCAGAATTGCAATTGCGAGTTTATAAACTCGTAATTGTGAGAAATTTTGTCAGAGTTGCGAATCATAAACTCGCAATTGCGAGAATAAAGAGTTGAAAGATATAAACTTGTAATTAAAAAAAGGTAATTGCGACTTATCTTGCGATTCTGATCTCGCAATTGCAAGTATATATCTAACGATTTTAAGAAACAATGTCAGAATTGCGAGAAATAATGTCCGAGTTGCGAATTATAAACTCGCAATTGCGAAAATAAAGAGTTAAAAGATATAAACTTGTAATTGAAAAAAGGTAATTGTGACATATCTTGCGATTCTGACTCTTTTTTTTCTCTCAATTGCACGTTTCTCACAATTGTAATAAAATTGTCAGAATTGCCAGTTATACATTTAGAGTAAGTTAAAAAAGGTAATTGCGAATTTTTATCCCGTGATTCTGACTTTTTTTTTCAGAATTGTGAGAAATAAAGTCTTAATTGTGAGAAATAAAGATAAAATGTCTCAATTACCTTTTTTTTATTCTGCGGCAGAAACAAGCTTCCATATGTTTGATTTTAAAAATTAGTTTGATAGAGATTACACCGACAAAGAGCAATTTGTAGCTCAGATATAAACAAAATATATATATATATATTAGAAATACCCATAACTTTAAGATTGAATTTATTTCCAATTTCCATTGCGTTTCCATTTTGGGAAATCAGAGTTTGAAATTGTCAGTTATTTCCATAACTGTATAAGAACCCTGCAGGAAGCAATCTTGTAAAATAAGTACCGGTATACTGATAAATATAATATTAATAGGGTTCTGCATTCATAATTATTCACCATCCAAGATGCCTAGTTAATAATTACTAAAAAAAATTATTTCTTTTTATTGCAGTGCGGACTGGTCCATAGATGCTTTGTTACACAAGTGGGATCTGAAGTGCACAAATGTCCCACTAGAAATATTTGAAGCGAACAAAACCCATCTTGCTGGATCAACACTTCCTGGGAATCATACTGTACAAATGATGATTATAACAAGAAAGGTGTTTTAACGTGTGTTTGTGTCTGAGAAACTTCCCTTTTTAACATAACATGTCCTAATAAATGTTTGCTCTACATTTTACTCCATCACTTGAAAATGTCAGATTACAGAAATAAAACGGGTTTATGATGACAGATTATGCTAATGCACAGTACAGGTGAAACTCGAAAAATTAGAATATGGTGCAAAAGTTCATTTATTTCAGTAATTCAACTTAAAAGGTGAAACTAATATATTATATAGACTCATTACATGCAAAGTGAGATATTTCAAGCCTTTATTTGTTATGATTTTGATGATTATGGCTCACAGTTTATGAAAACCTCAAATTCAAATTTAGAATATTGTGAAAAGGTTTTCATAAGCTGTAATCCATAATCATCAAAATTATAATAAATAAAGGCTTGAAATATCTCAAGCGAGATTCACTTATCCCTTCTGCAGAATATTACGAGATTAAAACATATTAAGCATTTAAACAAATTTACACAGCAAGAAGAAAATAGCTGTCGAAAGAGAAAACTAAAATAAAAAGTCTTGCTATATCAGTGCAAGTAAAAGTTGTGAAGTTATAGTTTAGTTATCTAGGGATAGAGAGAATTGAACATTTAAGCTCACACGTAGTCATTAGGGTTGCAACGGTATGAGATTTTCACGGTATGATAATCGTCTCAGAAAATATCACGGTATCACGATTTCACGGTATACGGTATTAAACCATCATCGGTATTAAATCATTATATTATAATCAATCATCATCAGCTACAATATTCATCAGAACATATGGTTTATTAAACAGAACCATAGATATATACAGATATATAGCCAATGCGACATCTAGTGTATATATCTACTAGGGCTGGGTATTGTTCAAAATCTTTCGATCCGGTGCCAATTTTGATACCTCAGTTTCGATACCGGTTCCTAACGATACTTTTCTCGATACCAATTTTATGAAATCCATTTTAACAAGGTTACATAACACAGAAAAACTTTGGTTTTATTTTTTCAGTTTGACTCATGCTCCTTAGCCAGTGCACAAAGGAACAAAAAAAGTACAAAGGAACAACAATTTTTTTTATAAAGAGCTCATGCTCACCAAAGCTGAATTTTTAAAATAAAAAATACAGTGAATTTTGTGAAATAGTATTACAATTTAAAATCTTATTTGAATATTTCAAAATGTAATTTATTCCTGTGATGTCAAAGCTGAATTTTCAAAATCATTACTTCAGTGTCACATGACCCTTCAGAAATATGAAAACAGTTTGCTGCTTAATATTTTGGAAACTATGATAAATTTTTTCATGTTACTTTGATGAATAAAAAAAATCAGAAGAAAATCATTTATTTACAAACGAAATATTTTTGTTTTAATGTTTTAATGTCACCTTTGATAACTTTAATGCATCCTTACTGAGAACAAAATTCTGACTAAACCAACACATTTTTGAACGGCAGTGTAGGCCTACATTCAGTAGGTTATTATTTATTGCAATATAAACACTGAGTGATCAACAAGGTATCTCTTCATTTACCAGCGAAGACGGAGCAACTTTCTCTTATGTTTACTCCGTACACTGTCAAGGTCTTCATCATGTTTGTCGTGGTACCGGTCTTTGCAGCAATTATTATTTTACCGCAAATACTGCATCGCGCGCTGTTGGCATCGAGCCTGGAGAACTGTACCCACACTTTTGATCGACTTTTCCACATCTTTAAGGTATTATGTGTGTGTGGTCGCGTCTCATATGAATATGTGCGCGGAGAGTTTGTGTGTATGTGCTCGCGTCTCATAACAATGCGCGGCGAGAGTTTGTGCGCGCGCGTCTCATATGAGTGAGTTCTGCGCGTCTCGTGTGTGTGTAGAGTTTGCGTGTATGTGATTTGATTTATTGCACAGCTATATATTTTAGATGTATTCATCCATCTATCAAATCGCGCATTTTACGTGACATCTGCATTATTTTGTAAATTCCCTCAGCAGCACGGAAATAACGGCCTTAAGTTATAAATGTAACTTTATCTGCAGGGAGGGATGGTGTTAGCGAATATTGGAGAACATAACATGTTCGACGCATTCCCTCCTTTAACAGCCATTCTTCGTCAACATTTCTGGACACAACTAGTTATCCATCTTAGGAAAACCCCGCGTTGCGCGTTCGTATTTCGGATACCAAAAATATTCACACACTGCAGATTTTAACTTATTTGTCAGCGGGGATAGAGATTAGAATATCCAGCCGCTGTCTCAGACATCGTCTCCACTGCACATGTGGAGTCTAAGCAGTCAAGTGGAAATAAGTCGCGCGCATGTGAGATCTGGTTTAATTTTTTTTTCCAAAACCGGTAATAAGCAAATATTCACGATATGATAATCGTGTCAATATCGTGATAAACCGCCATACCGGTATACCGTTACAACCCTAGTAGTCATTTGATTTTATAGCTTTATATATTGATTCTAACGCGTATTTATATTACATATTTATATTACCTTTATATATTTATTCATTTAAACTGTGCATTATAATGATTGATAAACTAAAATTGTACATGTGTGACCGATCAAGGGTATAATAAATACATAAATAATATCTATACCATACAAAATTATTCTTCTAAATAAGCATTACTAAAAGCCAGAGGATTTTGACCTTTAATTTAGAGTAGAAACCGGAGTGACTATCGCATCAGACATGACTGTGCTAACAGCTGATTGGTCCAATTTCGGTTTGCAACCTCTTACCTGTAACACCACCTGCCCCGGACCAGGTTAGCGTGGAGCGTAAGTTACTATGGCGACAGATGAACACTGCGAAATGCCGAAACCACTTTTATGGTGCAAACGAAACTGAAACATACCTGGCTAGCCACCTAAACCGGCTTCATGGTACTGGCCCCTGATTGGTTACAAGGTAGTTTGTGACGTCAGAAACACCAGCGATTTCAAACCGTATTGCGACGGTCTTTAATTCACTGCAGTTTTAAGGAGAAAATACTCAGCAATGCTGTCGACTTATGAATCTACACATGGTTTGTCTTAAAACACATTAAAAACACCACAGACATTATACAAATTAAATTATTTTTTACATTTTAATTTATTTTATTTCAAGTGAAGTGAGTTTAATAATAATAAATAATAACCCTGTCAAGAACACATTTTCCAATGACACCAAGACAAAAGCATTTACGGTAATAACTGATTTATTGAAGATCCAAAAAAAAAACACCCACAGAGTTGATAGGTACAGTTTAAGATACTCCAACTTTCCAAACTGTGCAACACAATATTGACAGACGACAGCGCTTTGGCCACCGGATTTTTTTATTGCGCAGATGCTGCTTGACCTCGACCACACCTGCAACAGCAGCAAACTGGAGAAAACCGGACACGGCCAAGCACTCAGCACTGCAACACCGGATCTTAACAGCTAACCAGCACAACTCAACAGCTAGACAACTGCGCCTAGTGCACAAAAAATACACAAGACATTGGGTTAGAAGCCAAACAATCACTCATGAAAAGCCAAATAAACTATAAATACATAATAAAAGCAAAATACTAAAATTGGTTTAACATCAGGACTGTAATATACAGTGATCAGAACACAAGCTAATCATACTTTCCAAATGATTTCAAAACAAAGCAGAGAAATAATTTTAGTAGAGATTTTTAACAACAACAAAAGCCAAATCTAGATTAAGTTAATTTCTAAACAGCGTCTTACAAAAGTGACACAAGTGAGGTGCAGCTAGCACGCTCAGAACCAGGGTTACCTTAAAGCCCAATAGAAATGTGATGCTCGTCCTACTCAACGAATTAAAAAGGACATACACGTTTAAAACAACCTCACTGAAAACAGGAACAATGTATACAAGGAACAAAAGGGCTGTATTAAACTCTTTGACAGTTTGAATATATGCCAACCAGTCATAATGACCTTTAGGCCCATGTAGCCTGTGTGTAGATTTCAGGGGGTTTTCACTTCGGGGGTTCCTCGGGCTCCAACCGAGGTCACGCGTTTGCAATCGCCCCGCGATGAGACGGACCTGAGAGAACACAGAACAGCGGTCAGGCACGGGATCAAGCGTGTGAGAAAGCCGTGTCGTAATTACGAGATCGCAACATGTGACGCTTTTAGAAATTCAGCTGCGATCGCGATCACGTCTGCGCTTTTTACAAGTCGGAATCTCGTAATTACGACGTGGCGTGTTTCAAACATGGAAATGAAAGGTGAGGAAATAATAGAAAAAAAAGAAAGAATCTGGGGATCAAGATGACATGGACAGTTAACCATAGCACAAAAACAAACTACACATATTATGCAAATATATATACATCTCTATACACATAAAAAAAATAATAAAAGATAAAATGTGTGATGTATTAATGACATCCCATTCAAAAGACTAGATCTCTGGCAGTATGACGTCCGGTAGCGGAAATTTGACTTAAAATGTGTCTCATCCAATCAGAATGACAGTATTAGTCTTATAATGTTAGCTTGTTTGCTTTGGTTTTAAACCGACGTTACATAATGTGTTTTTTGCACTGATTGCCAGACTAATTCATCTGTAGGGCTGGGTATGGTTCAAAAATGTCCGATACCTTGATTTCGATACCGGTTCCTAAACAATACTCTTTTTCAATACAAATTTTATGAAATCCAATTACGTAATTTTTTTTTTTTTTTTTACATATTACCTAAAAAAAATGGTTTTATTTTTTCAGTTTGTTGACTTTTTTGCAGACTCAAAGACTAATATAGGCGTAATATACGCCTCGCGCTCAAGCGCACACAAAGCTCTGGCAAAAGCAGCCTAATGATTATGAACGTGTTGCGGGGGAAATAGCAAGGAGACATTTGAATTGTTTATTAATAAACTAATGTTTTCTGAGTCGGTTTAGGCTGCAAAGATGAAGTTGACGTTACGGACTCATTTCCGCAATATAGAGAAAAATGCACCTTTCATTTGGATTATGTAATCAGAGAGTATTTGTTTTAGATTCAGATTGGTTAGTTTAAAAGTAGACATTTCAAGCTTTCTGTTGGCCTATTTCTCATGTCTGTGAGGCAAGTAGCCTATACGCCGAGTTTCGGTTCATTTATGACGCGCTCCAGCTTCTTCTTGCTGTTGGCATCAAGCCTGGTGAAATATAGCCACACTTTGAGCCACGTCTCTGCTGTGTAACTAGTGTTTTCCCTTGATGCCTCGCAACAGCCAATCACGCGGTTATTGCTGATTGGCAGGTTGACGAGATTAACCCCTTAGGTTAGGGCTGCACGATTATGGCCAAAATGATAATCACGATTATTTTGATCAATATTGAGATCACGGTTATTTGTTGATTTGAACCAAAACAAATGTTATTGTCACATAGGCTAATTATAACTGCTTTCACATCCATATTGTGCTACATTTCCTGCTAATGTACAAATATGTGCATCAAAATCAAATAGGTCCCCTTATTCATTCAAAATTAATCTCCTTAAAGAATAAATACAAATAAATAATTTATTATTATTTTATATTGTATTTATATTTTATATAAATTGTATTTATAATTAATATTAGGATAGACTAGAGATATTATCTTCTGTTATAATTATTATTACCTATTATTACATGGCTTGGTTCAATTCTAATGTAGAATGTATAGAATGTAGAACTGCTAACTATAACACACCGTTGCCATGACAAACAGAGCGTTGCCATGGACACGGTGTTCTTCAACGGAAGCAATACAATCAATAAACTCCATTTTAAATCAATATTTTGTGTCAAATTATTGATTTATTTGGTAGGTAGCCATGTAATAAGCGGGATCCCGATGTCGGTGAATAAAACTCTGAGTTTTTGAAGTCTCTCGCGCACTATCGCTCTCTATAGCGTTCTATGAACGGAATGACGCGTTTTAAATATCGCACGATCGCGCGAATTTTATCATGGGAACCCAAAATCGTGAATAAAATTTGATTAATTGTGCAGCCCTACCTTAGGTATCGGAATTTGTTACCGAGCGACAAGAGATTTTTTTGATACTCGATGGTAGAGGCAATTCTGTCGGTGCCTAAAAAAGTATCGAACTCGATACCCAGCCCCAATCATCTGCGATTTCGTTTTGCACACGGGTTCGATAAGACTTTGGTCATGCCAGCCTACTAGTTATAAACTCAAGTACTACGTTTATTCCCATTTCCAGGTTAAAGCAAGCAACTGGCAGCGAGTTTGTGTTTGACTTTTTTCCTAAGGCAGGACGCTGTCTGTCCGTTGTCTCGTAGACGTACCTCAGCACCACCAAAACACCCATCTGCTTCAAAGCAACCCCAACAGCAGCAGGCACACCTCTAACAGCTCAACACAGCTCTGCTTTTACATTGCCATACTGGATTCAGCAGCTTGGAGGAAACAATCCCACATTGAGTTCAACAGCATTGTCAAAGCAGAACCAAAACCTGCTCTGCATCTGCAAAGAATAAGCAAATGCATTCCAGCACTTCATTGTCCGGGGTCACGTTTTCTTACCACTGAAGCGTTTCAGGATGACGCCGGTTCTTCTTCCCCTGCAGACTTTGGCTGGCTTTTAGACCTGGACCTGGACCCTCTGTTCGACGCAGGCGTGCGGCTTCTGGAACGGGACCTGGATTTGGATCGAGAACGTGACCTAGACCTGGAAGGAGACTTGGACTTCCTCTTGCGGGGAGTGTGTGACTTGGAGCGAGAGCGGGAATAGGAGCGGGACCTCGACTTGCTGTAACGGGAACGGCTGCGGGAACGAGAGCGGCTCCTGCTTCTGGAGCGGCTGCGTCTCCGACGCCTCGGACTGTGGGTGGAGAGAGAAAGAAAAATGATGGATTATTTCAAGAGTCTGTACACAGACCTGCACTTTCACTCAACTTGGTAAGATATAAGGAACATTCACACACCAAAAACTAAAACAATAAAGTTTATAATATTTAGTTCTGTGAGAATAGTGAAATCCACACCAGAACTATAACGGCACAGAGGAACCATGTAGTTGGAATCACTTATCAGCCAATCAGAATCCATCCTGCTGTAAAGAGCTCGAGCATTTAAAGCGGAAGACGACCAAACTGCAGCATGCGCTTATAATAATAAACATAACGATATTGTTATCATTATAGTTATCGTTCTTGGTTTTAAAACGAAAAATATAAAGTGGTAATAATAATGGTTCTAATTCCACGGTGAAGATAACAACACCGATAAATGATATTGCTCGATTTTAAAGCGTTATAAGCCATGAAGCAAACCAACTAGATATGAGGTGAATCACAACATTACAAACTTTGATTTAGAAAAACTATTTTTTTTATTTGAAAATCAGAAAAAAAAAACACTTTGTCTACAAGACTGTGTACTTAATGGATTTATTGGGGGGAAATAACTACTACAATCCCATGAAACATTGCGAATGACAATCGAATTAATTAAAAGTATGGAGAAATATCTATACATTTATAATATATAAATGATTGTATATAATAACTATAAAGTTAGGGTATGTTTTATGTACAAAATATTTTGACAGCATAGAGAAACCGCTTCGATTACGTCATTCGCAGCAGAGCCATCTGATTCGCAGTGCTTCATGACAGGGGGCGGGGCTAAAGAGCTCCTTTGGCGCGATTCCCTGATTGGTGGAATATTCAGTAGAGCATCATGGGTAATGTAGTTGTTCACCATGAGTTCCGCTGTTGTGTTAAAACAGGAATAACGCAACCGGACTGCTTCAACAGAAACAAATTGATTAAAAACCTCGGAACTCACAGTATGTCTGCCTTTAAATGTGTATAAGTAATAAAAATTAATCCCTATGGAGAAAATAAATTGAGGTTTTACTTCACTCTTTAAAGCGACAGACTACATAATTGCAGCACGCGCTTATAGTAAACATAACGTTAACGATTAACGTTAACATGCAGTATCTTGATATGAACAAGCTTATACGGTTTATGACAGTCATACGCGTATTTAGCTTAAAACAAAATACTGCATTATCTGCTCGATAATGCCTATTAGTTAAACAAGTTTGTAAACGGTTTATTAGTCACTTTGAAAAGGCTAACGTATAATATATGCACCGTAGGCTAACGGTACATACTGTTAACGTTACTCTGCGAACATACGCAGTTAGGAGCTATTCTGAACATAGACACTCGCTGTTAGGTAAATAAAAGCACAAATTAAATACTCCAGAGTCCATAATAAAAACAAAAACATATGATTTTGAACGGCACAGACGTGCATAGCAAACTAACGTTAACGTTCCTCGAAAGAAAAACAAAAACAGATTATAAAAGCACATAGAAAAGCCCTATACGCAGATAAAGACATCAGATAAACTCTGTCTGCTCTGCTCTGTGGTGTTGTTTAACGTTACCTCCGGCTGCGGCGGCCGTGTCCTCCGTGTCTTCTAGCGGCTCCCCCGCCGCGACGCCCGCCGTAGTAGGAGTCCGGCGGCCTGCCGTAACGGGCCATCTGAACCCGGAGCTCTCGCCCGTCCAGAATCGCCCCATCCATCGCGTCCATCGCGTCCTCGGCATCCCGCTTGTCGTGAAAGCGCACGAAGGCGAACCCCCGGCTCTCTTTCGTGTATCGATCTCGGGGAATATAAACGTCCCCAACTCGGCCGTACTTTTCAAAGACGCGTCGCAGCGTCTCCGGCGACGTGCGGTACGTTAAATTATCCACTTTTAACGATGTCATGCCTTCTACGTCGGGTGGAGGCCTGCCGTAACTCATTTTAATCAACGTATCCAACAAACTATCAGAATTCACTTCGCTTTGTGTCCTCAAACTGAGTCGACTCGCCTAGTCCAGTGTTGTAACGACTAACGAACACTAGTTGCCGTTGATCTGCGCGAGCACAACAATGAGCACGCGCGCACCTCGCTCTCAAAATGGCGAGTACTAAAAACCGGAAGTGAATTAGCATTTTTCAGCGATGTACACATATGTACATGCACTTTCATTCAAATGCAGATATTGAACATTATACAGTTATTACAAAAATGGAACCAAAAAAAGAAAAGAAAAACAACTTACTAAACTAAATAAACAGTTAAAAGGGGCCATAATTATATAGAGATCGAAATACGGCTACTGTCAGGTATACAATTATCATACAAATATCAAATAAATATTTGTAAAGCTCATACACTTTTAAAAATCACCACGGCTTTCTTAGTCAAAGCATCTGTCCAACTTTACCTCACTCAACAAAACCTTAAACAGTAAACTTGCATTATGAATGTGAAATTTGGTTAGAAAAAGTAAATTAATTAGATAAAAGCACTCATCCTCCTCACAATAATTATTTGGTGAAGACAAAAATACATAAAAATAACAGAGGTCTTCAATTTCTGCATCCCACAAAATAACTGAATAAGTACTCTGACAAAATAAATGCAAAGTCGTTTAATGATACAGAAAGTTATGATATATGATAAGTTATATGATACAGATTACAGAAAGTTATATTTAAATGTAAAAAAAAAATATTTGTTGAATAAAATTAGTTTATAAATTTATAGGACTTTTCTTAAAATGTATTTATAATATGAAACCTCTGGTAATAATCTTCATTATTTATTTATAGGGTTAGAGTAAAAACATTATTTGAAGAGATTCATTTTTTGTTCCAAGCATAAAATATGTCTTTTGAATCCATTTTTTATAGACATATAGGCCTATAAGTTGTTAAATAACGAATATAGTTCCGTAAAATAAGTCCTCAATGTAGTCTTTAAAAATAGAAATTTATGTTGCTCTACTGACTATAAAATTCAGCAAAACAAGACAAATTCAGCAATAAACACTGAATATAAATTTTATCTAACTGAAATCATTTATAAACTATCTGTTTGATAACAAATATATATTTAATGAATATGGATATCTCTCACTGATTTTACGGATTCAATGAAAAGACGACACTACCCACAAACCCGTTCGCGGAGGATGGTTATGACGTCACGGTCAGCTGATAGAAAGTCACATGACAGACATTTTCGATTTCAGGCATACAGGGAGATCCTGGTCGAGAAGCAGGAAAAAAATAACATTAATTCACCTTTTCCAGCTCACAGAATGTTTCTAGCTATGTCGAAATCGTCGTGATCAGCAGGTCTTCCACATTATGAATTAGCTGTGTGTACATCAGCGCACACAAGTATTCGGTAAGTTTAATTCGCACAATTGTTATTGCAACCGGTCTCCATTTACACGCTTAAATCATATCAGTTAACAATTTTTTTAATTAATAGCTCATTATTCAGATGTGTTCGCATGCATGATAAATATACAGGGACTTCTTTGGTTTAACTGAGACTCTTCAGGGCTGTTTGATCTTGTCACGAGGAAGCAGTGATCATATGGGGAAAATAGCACGGTCAGTGTTTTTAACCAGTCGTGTCAGGTGTCACTTGACTCGGATGCTTTTGTGTGTGTTCACTAGTCTCAGGTTGTCATCGAGCTAAAGACTTGAAGCCAACATGAGTCCCGAGGGAAAGACCCTGCTGAACGTCGTCGTCCTGGGCTTGGGCTTCATGGTGATGTTCACAGCCTTTGGCACCTGCGGAAATATTGAAGTAGGTTTCTGACACTTTGGGGAAACGCGACTGAAGTCACGCCATCTACGCTTAAAAATGCATTGCGCGTCTATATGAGTGTGCGTGGTAGACTAAAGGTGTGTGCGCTTGGCTTGGGTAAAAAAAAAAAATACACAAAAAACATTGAAATAGTTTTCTGCAAACTCAACCAGATTATTGTTCTACGTCTCCCTCTCAAGTACCACTGTGGTGATTTTATTAACATCAAAATAAACATAACAATCACCACAGTGGTAATTGGGGAGATGTCGAATCTAGTGGAGTTGGCAAAAAACTATTTGATTTAATCTTTTCTATAGCCAGGTAAATAGTATATGACAGATGAAACTCGAATAAAAATTAGGATATCGTGCGAAAGTACTTTTTCTTGCTTTCAGTAATTCAACTTAAAAGGTGAAACTAATATATTATATAGACTCATTACATGCAAAGTGAGATATTTCAAGCCTTTATTTGTTATAATTTTGATGATTATGGCTTACAGCTTATGAAAACCTTTTCACAATATTCTAATTTTGAATTTGGGGTTTTCATAAGCTGTAAAATTATAACAAATAAAGGCTTGAAATATCTCACTTTGCATGTAATGAGTCTATATAATATATTAGTTTCACCTTTTAAGTTGAATTACTGAAATGAACTTGCGCACGATATCCTAATATTTCGAGTTTCAACTGTAATTGTTAAGTAATGAAACCGTTAAACAACTATAAAATATCTGTTATATATTTTATATCAAGTATCTGGTGTTTGCAGAAAACAATTGTATTTATTTTCGTTATGAATTTTTTGAAATATGTGTACCCGACACCAAGCGTGCACACCTTTAGCCTATCACGCTAGCTCATTAAGATGCGCAATGCATTTTTAAGCGTAGATGGCGTGACCGCAGTGAAATGCACGTCGACCTGATACATATTATAATGTCAGATGCAGCAAGGCTTACTTTAAAAAAAACATCCAGTATGACAATCAAACCTACATCTGTGACTTTTCTTCCCCCCAGCAAACTGTGATCAAGAGTTTCAACAGTACAGAGTTTCATGGAAGTGGCTACACAAGGTATTCATTTTCTTCATTTCTTTCTTCTGTTATCAGAGCGACTTTCTTTATAGAGCACAATTGGTGCCGGAAGTATTTTTTTATTAGGCATAAAAAAAAACCCGGAAGTTGCGATAGTCATTTCTTCCTTATATTGTGACACATATCTACAGAAGAGTATTGCATTCACTTGAGGAATAAAAATCTACTCTGTTTTTCTGAATTAACGAGTTAATATTCTCAGAATAATTACGAGAGAATTTTTCATGAATTAAAAATTTTGCTCCGTTTTTCTGAATTAATGACTTAATTATTTAATCATTTTTTTCTGAATTAATACATTTTATTTCAAGAAAAAAATCTCAAAATTTTGAGATAATTAAGTCATTAATTCAGAAAAACAGAGCAAAAACTTTTTATTCATGAAAAATGATCTCGTAATTCTGAGATAATTAACTCGTTAATTCAGAAAAACAGTAGATTTTTTTTTCCTCAAGTGAATGCAATACGCTTCCGTACATATCTGAGCGAAACGGCTTCTGGAACAAGAACATATTTAGGGGGCGGGGCTTGATTTTGTCCATGGGGATTTGATTGGATGGTTGTGGTTTGCTATTGGCTGATCTCATGTGAGTGACAGGCTGCCCCGCCCTCTCGCCAGTAAACACATCATAAGAGAAGAGCTGCAAGAGGGAGGGGAAGTTACTTTGTTCAATTAAAGATTATAAGGCTCATGAATTAAGATTTTTTTTTGATGTGCACGGATAAATCACTGCAATATTCCATAAAAAAAAAATTTGAATCAGCCATTTTGATTTCAAGGTGACTTTAAATTGCTTTCTATGTGAAGCATTTTGAATTACCATAGTGTATGTAATATGCTATATAAATAAACTTGCCTTGGCTAAATAAAGAGCCAGGCAGATCTGGATCTCACAGATGAAGCACAACATTAAAATGTTGATCTGGAGCAAATAAAGGTTTCTGAAATCAAGAATGAACAAGACTGCGATCTCTTTTATGAGGCTCATCACATTACACATTGCACATGACGTATACAAAGTGGCTTTAAACATATATTACATTTAGTGTATTGTAAAAACCCACACACAACGAGATTATGAATGGGACTTTTTACTTCCAGAACCCCACGGTTGTGCTCTATGTCTGCTTGAAGTCATGTGACGTGTTTTGGCCTCTGCACCCGTTCTTCTGAATGTGATTTATTACAGCCGATCCAAAGATGTAAACCGGGTCATCTGATGTCGTGCTGTAGTCTAACCGATCTCTCGAACTCGGTGATCACGTTGTTGACCGTGATTATATGACAAAGAAGCACTGTCTGTACTCAAAGAAAACAGAACTTTTGAAACGGAGAAATGAGTGCAGTGTTGTCATGTGACCCAATGTCACGACACTTGTTCAGCACGGGCTCTTTTCCTCGGGCAAACATGTTTCTTGTGGTGGAAGAAAACATATTAGAAAACCACTGTTTACATGTATTATTGATATATATATATCTATATCTATATATATATATATAGCAGCTTGACCGATTAAACAGAGATGATTACATTCAGTAGAAAAAAAAAACATATATACATAATATATATGTATATATTATGTATATATATGTTGTTGTTTTTTGCTACTGTACTGTCATGTTGGGACTGGTTATGGAATATGGACTTTTTCATATTTCAATTGTTTATATTGGCATAGCCATTACATATTTAAAACAGTAATATCCTATACTAAACTTAAACTAATCTTGACAAACTATATATCATTTGAAAGCTTACAATCTCTAGTTTACATATTTGGTGACTGATTTTCAAAATAAATTACAGAGGAGCCGTAATTTATCAATTTGCTACAAGAATATTTTCATACTCCTAAGGCGTGTTCAGACCTTTATTTTGAAATAGTGATGAACATGAAAAATCATGAAAGAATGGTAGAAACCTCAGTTTCTTTTCATTCCAAGAGTTCAAAAGACAGCATCCATTCAATTCTTTTAGAAAAAAAGGTCTGAAAATGTTTTAAATATAAAGAAAATAATAATAGATTCAGCATTTGTGATGTGGCAGCGAGCTATAATGCACATACGTGTTCTTCTTGTGTTTCTTAGAGGTTGAATTCATTTCAAAATCTGCCAAACTTCCAATACTACTTCTGAATATGATGTCTACTTCATAAATTTTATGAAAATTGTAAAAAATAATGGTTCAGATCACTCAAACAACATATGGAAATGAAGGCGCCCTTATATGTGCAGTGATGACAACTAGTGGAAAGGTCTGGTACTGCGCCCAAACTAAATCTCACTGAAAGCTTATTTTTTGAGATCTCAACCTAAAATTTGACAACTTGTTCAGATATTTGGCTTTTTTTTTCTTTCTTTTTTTCTTTTTTTTTGCATTTTTAGAGTCCACCATGTTTTGAAAATATATATTTTATATAAAATATGAATAATAAAAATTGTAACATTGTACATTTTCATAATCTCAAACTTTCTTTAACTTTTTTCTGTTTAACTTTCTTAATTTATTTAACTTCTACAAAAATCTGCCAAATGTCTTCTTTAAAACAAGACCAATCCTACATCTATATTCCAAAGCATTCTTGAATTTAAAGGTTGTGTAGGTAAGAATTGTCTAAATAACTTTTTTCAAATTGGCTTAAACTGTCTTTATATACCAATACATAATTAAAATGTAAGTACTTTGAAAAAAAGAGTATACAAATGTAGTGACTATAGTGTATTAAATCTTCAAAAAACACAGCTCATTAATTCCTACCGGACGAAACAAGTGATTGGCTTGCGCGGCTGTCACTCTCCGTCGCCATGACTACCGCCGCTATTACTGGCTCTGCCCGTTTTTAGGTGGGAGTGAATGGAATTAATGAGCTGTGTTTATTGAAGATTAAATACACTAGAGTCACTCAGTTTTTTATACTCTCTATTTCAGAGTACTTGCATTTTAATTATGTATTGGTATATAAAGACAGTTTAAACAAATTTGAATAAAAGTTTTTTTTAGACAATTCTGACCTACCCTACCTTTAAGTTCAGAATGTGCATTTTCATGTCTATTAAAAAAAAGGGGTTAATGAACATTATTATTATATTACAAAACAGACTGGTCAGCATTGTAGTGTCAATATATTGTTTACTGTAAAATAATGAGATTTAAACCAATTCCAAAATTTTGCTGTATATACTGTATAAACATGTAGCATATATTAAGTGAATTTATACGGTCATAATATATAATTACAATTTAAAATAGCTGTTTTCTATGTTAATATATACATATTTATTCATGTGATCAAAGCTGATACTTTTCCGCATCTTCAGTGTCACATGATCCTTCAGAAATCATTCTGATATGATGATTTGATGCTCAAGAAACATTTCTTCTTGTTATTATTTTAAGTGTTTAAGTGAATATTATTATTATTAATAGTCTCCAATCATTGTAACAAGTGCAGAGTGTAACATTCTCTCGTCTTGCATTAAATTAAATGAAAACTTGTATTCCCTTCTATAAAACTCTCCCCAATAAATGTATGTTTCACTATAAAACACATTGAAATAGTTATGATTAATAATGATCATCGAAGCAAATGCATCATAACAAGTTTGGCATCGAGTTGTTTTAATTAAATATGAAAGCAATGATTATTATATTGGTGTTTTCCATGTTATGATTCTGTAATCATCCTCCAAACCAGTAAATCCCAGCTTTTAACTCATCCTTTCCTCACCTGTCTTCTAGCATGGCGATTATCTACGCAGTGTTTTCTGCCTCCAACCTCATAGCGCCCTCAGTGATCGCTGTCGTTGGACCTCAGCTGTCTTTGTTTTTTAGCGGACTTCTCTACAGGTAAGTGCCTGAAGGGCTTTCTGTCACTACTGGAAGCAATAAGCCGTGTTTTACAGTGGATTTAGAAGAGCTAGGCACGGCGCGGTGCTTTTATAAAACGGTTACTTCATAAAAATAGTCATTATAAAATGGATAGTTCCCGTCCTTGATTCTGATTGGCTGAGCCGCGGTTGAAGCCGTTGTAAATTACTCGACAAACACACACCTGTGAGCGCATTACATTAGTGTTACTCGACAAACACACACCTGTGAGCGCATTACATTAGTGTTACTCGACAAACACACACCTGTGAGCGCATTACATTAGTGTTACTCGACAAACACACACCTGTGAGCGCATTACATTAGTGTTACTCGACAAACACACACCTGTGACCGCATTACATTAGTGTTACTCGACAAACACACACCTGTGAGCGCATTACATTAGTGTTACTCGACAAACACACACCTGTGAGCGCATTACATTAGTGTTACTCGACAAACACACACCTTTGAGCACATTACATTAGTGTTACTCGACAAACACACACCTGTGACCGCATTACATTAGTGTTACTCGACAAACACACACATGTGAGCGCATTACATTAGTGTTACTCGACAAACACACACCTGTGAGCGCAAACACACCTGTGAGCGCATTACATTAGTGTTACTCGACAAACACACACCTGTGAGCGCATTACATTAGTGTTACTCGACAAACACACACCTGTGAGCGCATTACATTAGTGTTACTCGACAAACACACACCTGTGAGCGCATTACATTAGTGTTACTCGACAAACACACACCTGTGAGCGCAAACACACACCTGTGAGCGCATTACATTAGTGTTACTCGACAAACACACACCTGTGAGCGCATTACATTAGTGTTACTCGACAAACACACACCTGTGAGCGCATTACATTAGTGTTACTCGACAAACACACACCTGTGAGCGCATTACATTAGTGTTACTCGACAAACACACACATGTGAGCGCATTACATTAGTGTTACTCGACAAACACACACCTGTGAGCGCATTACATTAGTGTTACTCGACAAACACACACCTGTGAGCGCATTACATTAGTGTTACTCGACAAACACACACCTGTGAGCGCATTACATTAGTGTTACTCGACAAACACACACCTGTGAGCGCATTGCATTAGTGTTACTCGACAAACACACACCTGTGAGCGCATTGCATTAGTGTTACTCGACAAACACACACCTGTGAGCGCATTACATTAGTGTTACTCGACAAACACACACCTGTGAGCGCATTACATTAGTGTTACTCGACAAACACACACCTGTGAGCGCATTACATTAGTGTTACTCGACAAACACACACCTGTGAGCGCATTACTTTAGTGTTACTCGACAAACACACACCTGTGAGCGCATTACATTAGTGTTACTCGACAAACACACACCTGTGACCGCATTACATTAGTGTTACTCGACAAACACACACCTGTGAGCGCATTACATTAGTGTTACTCGACAAACACACACCTGTGAGCGCAAACACACCTGTGAGCGCATTACATTAGTGTTACTCGACAAACACACACCTGTGAGCGCATTACATTAGTGTTACTCGACAAACACACACCTGTGAGCGCATTACATTAGTGTTACTCGACAAACACACACCTGTGAGCGCATTGCATTAGTGTTACTCGACAAACACACACCTGTGAGCGCATTGCATTAGTGTTACTCGACAAACACACACCTGTGAGCGCATTACATTAGTGTTACTCGACAAACACACACCTGTGAGCGCATTACATTAGTGTTACTCGACAAACACACACCTGTGAGCGCATTACATTAGTGTTACTCGACAAACACACACCTGTGAGCGCATTACTTTAGTGTTACTCAACAAACACACACCTGTGAGCGCATTACATTAGTGTTACTCGACAAACACACACCTGTGACCGCATTACATTAGTGTTACTCGACAAACACACACCTGTGAGCGCATTACATTAGTGTTACTCGACAAACACACACCTGTGAGCGCATTACATTAGTGTTACTCGACAAACACACACCTGTGAGCGCATTACATTAGTGTTACTCGACAAACACACACCTGTGAGCGCAAACACACACCTGTGAGCGCATTACATTAGTGTTACTCGACAAACACACACCTGTGAGCGCATTACATTAGTGTTACTCGACAAACACACACCTGTGAGCGCATTACATTAGTGTTACTCGACAAACACACACCTGTGAGCGCATTACATTAGTGTTACTCGACAAACACACACCTGTAAACGCATTACATTAGTGTTACTCGACAAACACACACATGTGAGCGCATTACATTAGTGTTACTCGACAAACACACACCTGTGAGCGCATTACATTAGTGTTACTCGACAAACCACACACATGTGAGCGCATTACATTAGTGTTACTCGACAAACACACACCTGTGAGCGCATTACATTAGTGTTACTCAAACACACACCTGTGGACCGCATTACATTAGTGTTACTCGACAAACACACACCTGTGAGCGCATTACATTAGTGTTACTCGACAAACACACACATGTGAGCGCATTACATTAGTGTTACTTGACAAACACACACATGTGAGCGCATTACATTAGTGTTACTCGACAAACACACACATGTGAGCGCATTACATTAGTGTTACTCGACAAACACACACCTGTGAGCGCATTACATTAGTGTTACTCGACAAACACACACCTGTGAGCGCATTACATTAGTGTTACTCGACAAACACACACCTGTGAGCGCATTACATTAGTGTTACTCGACAAACACACATCTGTGAGCGCATTACATTAGTGTTACTCGACAAACACACACCTGTGAGCGCATTACATTAGTGTTACTCGACAAACACACACCTGTGAGCGCATTACATTAGTGTTACTCGACAAACACACACCTGTGAGCGCATTACATTAGTGTTACTCGACAAACACACACCTGTGACCGCATTACATTAGTGTTACTCGACAAACACACACCTGTGACCGCATTACATTAGTGTTACTCGACAAACACACACCTGTGAGCGCATTACATTAGTGTTACTCAACAAACACACCTGTGACCGCATTACATTAGTGTTACTCGACAAACACACACCTGTGACCGCATTACATTAGTGTTACTCAACAAACACACACCTGTGAGCGCATTACATTAGTGTTACTCAACAAACACACACCTGTGACCGCATTACATTAGTTTAACTGCGCAACTGCCGTTTGTGATTCTTTGTTGCTGCATGTGTTGCTTAGCAACCTCTTTGGAACTACATT
The DNA here is from genome assembly GCA_033366665.1 of Phoxinus dragarum. Lineage (NCBI taxonomy): Eukaryota > Metazoa > Chordata > Actinopteri > Cypriniformes > Leuciscidae > Phoxinus > Phoxinus dragarum. The sequence goes on from JARPMJ010003097.1 coordinate 86,910, forward strand.
GCTTAGCGGAGGAATAAATGTGTTATAAAATTATATTTTATGTTATATTTTATGAATAAAATAAATGTTGAAATTAATATTTTTAAGAAGTACCTGTTTTATAAAAGCAATAAGCCCCTTGAAGCCGTGTTTTACAGTGGATTTAGAACAGCTAAGGGCGTTTTAGGCACTCTGCTCCGAGTCGTAGCTAACAACGCCCCTTAGCTGTTCTAAATCCACTGTAAAACATGGCTTCAAGGGGCTTATTTCTTTATTTTAATATTTATTTCATTCATAAAATAAACATCAGCAACAAAAATATAACTTAATAACACATTTATTCCTCCGCCAAGCAATGCAGTTCCAAAGAGGTTGCTAAGCAACACATGCAGCAACAAAGAGTCACAAACAGCAGTTGCGCAGTAACACTAATGTAATGCGCTCACAGGTGTGTGTTTGTCGAGTAACACTAATGTAATGCGCTCACAGGTGTGTGTTTGTCGAGTAACACTAATGTAATGCGCTCACAGGTGTGTGTTTGTCGAGTAACACTAATGTAATGCGCTCACAGGTGTGTGTTTGTCGAGTAACACTAATGTAATGCGCTCACAGGTGTGTGTTTGTCGAGTAACACTAATGTAATGCGCTCACAGGTGTGTGTTTGAGTAACACTAATGTAATGCGCTCACAGGTGTGTGTTTGGAGTAACACTAATGTAATGCGGTCACAGGTGTGTGTTTGTCGAGTAACACTAATGTAATGCGCTCACAGGTGTGTGTTTGGGTAACACTAATGTAATGCGCTCACAGGTGTGTGTTTGAGTAACACTAATGTAATGCGCTCACAGGTGTGTGTTTTGGAGTAACACTAATGTAATGCGCTCACAGGTGTGTGTTTGGGTAACACTAATGTAATGCGCTCACAGGTGTGTGTTTGTCGAGTAACACTAATGTAATGCGCTCACAGGTGTGTGTTTGAGTAACACTAATGTAATGCGCTCACAGGTGTGTGTTTGGGTAACACTAATGTAATGCGCTCACAGGTGTGTGTTTGTCGAGTAACACTAATGTAATGCGCTCACAGGTGTGTGTTTGGGTAACACTAATGTAATGCGCTCACAGGTGTGTGTTTGAGTAACACTAATGTAATGCGCTCACAGGTGTGTGTTTGTCGAGTAACACTAATGTAATGCGCTCACAGGTGTGTGTTTGTCGAGTAACACTAATGTAATGCGCTCACAGGTGTGTGTTTGAGTAACACTAATGTAATGCGCTCACAGGTGTGTGTTTGAGTAACACTAATGTAATGCGCTCACAGGTGTGTGTTTGGGTAACACTAATGTAATGCACTCACAGGTGTGTGTTTGGGTAACACTAATGTAATGCGCTCACAGGTGTGTGTTTGGGTAACACTAATGTAATGCGCTCACAGGTGGTGTGTTTGAGTAACACTAATGTAATGCGCTCACAGGTGTGTGTTTGGGTAACACTAATGTAATGCACTCACAGGTGTGTGTTTGGGTAACACTAATGTAATGCGCTCACAGGTGTGTGTTTGGGTAACACTAATGTAATGCGCTCACAGGTGTGTGTTTGGGTAACACTAATGTAATGCGCTCACAGGTGTGTGTTTGGGTAACACTAATGTAATGCGCTCACAGGTGTGTGTTTGAGTAACACTAATGTAATGCGCTCACAGGTGTGTGTTTGGGTAACACTAATGTAATGCGCTCACAGGTGTGTGTTTGGGTAACACTAATGTAATGCGCTCACAGGTGTGTGTTTGAGTAACACTAATGTAATGCGCTCACAGGTGTGTGTTTGGGTAACACTAATGTAATGCGCTCACAGGTGTGTGTTTGGGTAACACTAATGTAATGCGCTCACAGGTGTGTGTTTGAGTAACACTAATGTAATGCGCTCACAGGTGTGTGTTTGGGTAACACTAATGTAATGCGCTCACAGGTGTGTGTTTGGGTAACACTAATGTAATGCGCTCACAGGTGTGTGTTTGTCGAGTAACACTAATGTAATGCGCTCACAGGTGTGTGTTTGAGTAACACTAATGTAATGCGCTCACAGGTGTGTGTTTGTCGAGTAATTTACAACGGCTTTGAACACGGCTCAACCAATCAGAATCAAGGACCGGAACTATCCGTTTTATAATAGTCGTTTTATCACAATTTATGATTAAATGGTTTTGCTCTCTGGTCTCTTTTAGTGCTTATATTGCTGTTTTCATTCATCCGTACACCTGGTCATTCTACACTTTATCTGTGTTGCTTGGAATTGGCGCTGCAGGTGAGATATTATAATCGGTCCGGTTTATGAAATCATAAAATGTAGCGCCACAAATTCTCTAATATATATATTTTGTTTTTTTTGTTTTTTTTGTTTGCAGTGCTCTGGACGGCTCAGGGGAATCTGCTCACCATCAACTCCAAAGATTCCACTATTGGGAGAAACAGTGGTATATTCTGGGCGTTGATGCAGTTTAGGTACATCCTTTTTGTTGACATTGAGCGTTAATAGAAGGAAAAAATGGTACATAATAGGGGTATAACGATACCCTCATGTCACGATTCGATACATATCACGATACGATATTATTGCGATACTCCAAGATACATGGTAAAAGGTTAACAAAACATATACTGTTGATTAAAATGTTAAATTTGGTTTTACATCGGGGGTGTAAATGAACAGGCTGGGACTTGGCGCTGGAAACCCAACGCACAGGACAATAGTGGCACCAGAATAACAATATTCATGATTCTGAAGCTGAAAACAGAATTATTTTAGACGATATGCCTGCACTCTTTCACTGACTAGATATATTTAAAATAATGTAGGCCATTTTTTTACTGGTAACAAGACATTTGGCATTATCAGGACCCACAAATATTCCCCCAATGCATTATTATACATTATATTCAACATTATATATAGTAGTTTAATGTCGTACTGACACTAAAACTCTGAAAACTAGAATTTCTTCTCACACAGTAATTTTTATTTTGGGTGAACTATCCACAAAACATATTGTCACTATCCACAATATATATTGTTGCATTTTTGTATTGCGATATATTGTGACACGATGTATTGTTACACCCCTAATGCATACGGCACTATGATTGATTTATTTTCTTTTGCAGCTTATTCTTTGGTAATCTCTACATATACCTTGCCTGGCATAACAAGAGTCACATAACGGGTGAGTACAGATATATATATTGTTCAGCTATGGCGACTTTGATAGAAATGTACAAGGTAAAGTAACAATAATTGTGGCTGAAATTAATAAATGGTTTGCTTATTTTTATGTAACACAAATATACTGTGATAGAAACATCTATACAAAATAATTTCTGAAGGATTACACAGAATTAGTCGAATAAAGCTGAACGACGTGTTTTGCTGGTGTCAGATAAGGACCGCCAGACAGTGTTCATCACACTCACGGTCATCAGTCTGGTGGGAAACTTCCTCTTCTTCCTGATCCAGCGCCCAGACCCAGAACCTGCACCTTCTGACGCCTCTGAGTCACTTCTACCCACAGAAATCTCCGATAGCTGTGATGTGGTGTAAGTACAAGCATATTTTTATGCACTTCTGCAAATCAAGACATTAAATCTGGACCGGTTTAATTATATCACGTTGTGTCTCTTTTTTTTTCTCTATTCTTGTTACTCTTTTAAGTCCATCCCAGACTCGGGGCTCTCAGGCATTGGAGGCATTCAGTAAGTGGCACTAAAATATTTAAGAACGTATGCAAATATTTTAAGTTTTGTTCAGTGTAGCATACTGAGATGTCTCATCTCTCTTATCTCATCCACAGAGAGATCCATACAGCTGGCTATGACCAAAGAGATGCTTTTATTGAGCATACCCTTTGCATACTCTGGTGAGTTCAGTCCTCCAAAAGAAAATCTGTGTGTAGTTCACACCATGATGACAGATTATGAAAAGAAGAGGGCCTAAAACAGAGCCCTGGGGGACCCCTTTAGCAGCAGGGAGGATTTGTTCTTTTGGATACTAATAATGGTTTTATAATAATAATAATACTATACACAATATAATAACATATGTAAAATTGTAAAATAACAAGTTATTGTTATTAACAAAAAGTTCACTATTATTAATCTTATCTTTTGGGTTGTCCGTCAAGTTCCAAATAAAAAGACAACATAATAGTATATAATAAAATAAAATAAAAACACAAAAGGACCCTTTTTCTTTTGTAAAGTATTTAATTCACTGGATTATCCAAAAATATAAAAAAATTGACCACATGGATTAAAATAACTATACAATTTTTTTTTAATATGGTGCAAAAAGTTAATTTATTTCAGTAATTCTTAAAAGGTGAAACTAATATATTATATATACTCATTACATGCAAAGTGAGATATTTCTTTTAATACTTTATTGGTTATAATTATGATGATTATGGCTTACAGCTTATGAAAACCCCAAATTCAAAATTAGAATAATGTGAAAAGGTTTTCATAAGCTGTGAGCCATAATCATCATAATTATAACCAATAAAGTATTAAAAGAAATATCTCACTTTGCATGTAATGAGTATATATAATATATTAGTTTCACCTTTTAAGTTGAATTACTGAAATAAATGAACTTTTGCCACAGTATTCAAATTTTTCGAGTTTACATGCATTGTTATATATATATACCATTACAGTGATATAAAAGTATTCATAATGTGATGTAGGGTTTCGGACATCCTTTGGAGAGCTGACTCTGATAGATATACATTTTGACATGTTCTTCTTTCCCCCTGCTTAAAAAAAACTATTACGATTATATAGTAGGGATGCGCCGATTATGAACATTTTGGCCCATACCGATAATTCTTTATATCTGAAAGCCATTAAGTTTCACCATTAAAATCCATGTCACACACACACACACACACACACACACACACACACACACATACACAATTATAATGTTCTCATTATAATGAAATGTTGCCTATATGACAGACTTGCGCTGCACATGTTGAACTTAACTGTATTTTCCTTTTTGAAGTGATTTCAATTATATTTCAAGCATATTTAACAGTGCGCATCTGAAGGACATAATCCACTATTGATCTGCTTTAATATTAGGGCTGGGTATCGATTCAGATGTTTCGACTCAATTTCGATTCTACATTCGATTTCTACTCGATTAATATAGATTTAATACAAATCCTATATTATTTATTTTTTAAACGGTGAACATAAGTTTACAAGTGGTTAATTAATAAAAATAAATTTAGAGCCACAAACCTGTATTTTAAACTCTTTTTATTTTATGTACACTTGGGTACATTAAAACCCAACTTCAAATGCATACAATGAATAGACAGGATTTTGATGAAAGATGAAAAATTGATGCTGAAATTTGGACAAGTCAGAACAGTCGCATGCCTTGATCAATCAGGATCAGGTTATGTTATGTTTAAGATAAAACACACATAAAATCTCCCAGAATACATCTGTAAGAGATCAGCTGTAACATGGAGGCTACAAGCCTATGAACTGTAGGAAAACTAATACTGGGTTTTGGGTGATAGGTATAAATAAATATGGGGAAAATTTTTTTTTTCACCTTTGAGAATCGATTTTGAATGGACGCCATTTTAAAAATCGATTCAAAAATCGACCAGCCCTATTTAATATATTGACGGCCAAATTTTCTTATTGGGCCGGTAATGATAACATTAAAAAATTTAACCATGTCGTGCATAATAAATACCATTACAGTGATATTAAAATATTCATCATGTAATGTAGGAGATCGGACATATTGTCCACCCCACTGACTCTCCTTTGAAGAGCTGTCTGTGATAGATATAGAAGACTAGCTGAACTGTGGCTATCTGTGCAGGTCTCGAGCTCACCTTTTACAGTGGGGTGTATGGGACGTGTTTAGGGGCCATGACTCAGTTTGGAGAAGGCGCCAAGGGTCTCATCGGCCTCTCTGGTATTTTGATCGGCGTTGGGGAAATACTTGGTGAGTCAGTGCGTCACAACTATTGTGCTCCTGTTCTCAGTGAACATGCCAACGCACATGTAATGAGACGATTTCTCCGTTTCACCAGGAGGGGGAGTATTTGGGATCATGGATAAGTGTAACCGTTATGGCAGAAACCCGGGTGGTGTTTTTGGGTCTGGTTACCCATATTGTGGCATTCTACCTCATCTTCCTCAACATAGCCAGCGATGCCCCCGTGGCCCCGGAGGAAGGCACACAAATGCAAGCTTTTATCAAACCCAGGTATGAGTCAACAAGCATGGGCATTCGAGAATGGAGCCAGACATGTTTATTATTAACACTTTTCTTGATGCTTTGCATTGATTTATTTTATTGTGCATGTGTTGTCAGTGTGACGGTGGCGCTGATATGCAGTTTCTTGCTGGGTCTGGGTGATAGTTGCTTCAACACACAGCTCATCAGCATTGTGGGCTTCTTGTTCCGGGACGACAGCGCACCAGCGTTCGCAGTCTTTAAATTTGTACAGGTTTGAACCTTGCTTTTTTTTTTTTTTTTTTTTTGTTTCAATTGGTAGCTTTTAAAGTCATTAAATTGTTTGATATAAAAAGGCAGTGCCAATAATTTGGAATAAGGCTGCAACAATGTTTGGGTGAAAACATGGCCGGGTCATATTTCACCCCCAAAATATTTAAAAATGAAAGATAAAAACAAAACAACGTATATAATACAATTATATTTCACTTGAAAACATGAACCCAATTTTTATTTTCATTCCCATTAGTTTTGTTTAGGTTCTGAACAGTAATTTCAGTGTGTTTTGTTGTCCAATATTTTTTTTTTCCACCACTAGAAATCAAAATAATGGTCCTAAAAAGAACATTATAGAGATTATTGGCTCCTTAAATTATATTTAAAAAAATATTTTGGGGGTGATATATGTTCATATTCTTGAGATTTTATAAGACTCACCACTTTACTTGAAAACATTTTAGAAATATATATATATATATATATATATATATATAGGAATATATTTGCAATTTCCAGTTTCAACTTGTCCTAAGGAGTCCCAAAATCAAAAGAGAGTATATAAATAAATGTATATTTTGCACAAAGAAAATAACCTATATTTATGACCATAAGGATTTTCTATATTATGACATTTTTATTTTTTCCACATTCCCATTAGTCTTGATGACTTAATTCAATTACCGTTAATCGGTAATACGGTGATTTTTTTTTTTTGGTTACAGTATTTAATTCAGAATAAATTAAAGGCAGTATAAAATATGATTTTTTTTTATTTTTTATTTACAGGATATATATATATATTATTCATATTTTATGAGCTTCACCCATTTACTTGAAACAAATATGTATTGGTTATTTTTTTATCCTTATAGATTAGTAAATTAATATATCCAACCATTAATATATGCATAGCAGGAATGTTTTATATAATATAAAGCATATTTTATATAATATTTTAATTTGCCTTTTACACCTCGTCCTAAGTTCTTGCGGCGTATTGAGCGTCGAGAATTTTTTTATGTCCTCAGCTCCTCACTGGAAATAAAATGTTGTGTGATGTGACCAGGGCTTGAGATTAACTTTTTTTATTTGCTCACCAGCCGCTGTGGTTTTCGAATCCATTCAGCCGATCTCCGGGTCTGGCGGTAGCACTTTTAGCATAGCTTAGCATAGATCATTGAATCTGATTAGACCGTTAGCATCTCTCTCAAAAAACTGACCAAAGAGTTTTGATATTTTTCCTATTTAAAACTTGACTCTTCTGTAGTTACATCGTGTGCTAAGACCGACAGAAAATGAAAAGTTGTGATTTTCTAGGCCATAGAAATTTCATATTGCACAATGATCTATGCTAAGCTATGCTAAAAGTGCTACCCGCCAGACCTGGATATCGGGTGAATGGATTCGAAAACGGTAAAACTCAAGGGTTCAACTCTAGGGGAGTTGGAAAATGAGCCTATTTCCCACAAAAAAGTGTGGAGTGTTCCTTTAATACTTAATAAATACGGCTTTGTGGAGCAGGATTTTTACATTCATGATTTTAGCAGATGCAACTATCCAAAGGGACTTGCAGTAGATTTTGGACCAATGCTGGTTTGTTGTGGATGGGGTTTAACCAAGCGTCCATCGAACGGCCCAGTTCAGACAGAAACTCTGATTAAAATAAGAGACGTGGTTTATTGCTTGGAAATATTTGGTAATCGGTCATTAAAATTGACTCTATTGTGTATGGTGTGGTATGTGAAGTTGTGTTTTTCTTCTTCCTGGCGTCTCTACAGTCCATCACAGCTGCGATAGCCTTCTTCTACAGCAACTACCTTCTCCTGCACTGGCAGCTGCTCATCATGGTGCTGGTGGGCTTCATGGGCACCGGGGACCTTCTTTCTGGTGGAGTGGGCCGTCATGAGCGCTCGACGGGACTCGGACTATGACAGCATCTGACGGGAACGGTTAGAAGGACTGCAGTCATCTCCAGCCTCAGTGAGCACTTCTGCAAACCATTTTCCCCAGACTTTGATCCGCGGGAACACCTAGACCACGTCTCCATTCTCCTTTTGAAGCACAGACTCCTTTCTTTACCTGCACATAAAACACGATTACTCCCCCGATGGGGTCACGGTTCAAGTGCTGTAATGCAATAATAAACGGTTTGTTTCACATTTTTTTACGTTTTCAAATAGCATTACGCCGTGCAACGCCAACGACCATCTGCGAGCTACGACATTTTCTTGAACAAGCAAATGACTATAGACATAATTCACCCTGAAATTCAACTTCTGTTATGATTTCCAAACTCGTATGATCATAATGTTTTGTGGAACACAAGAAGAATCTTAATTTCACCACAAAGATAGTGACCAAAGATGACAAGCTCCAAAACTAGCGTGAAAGGATCATGTAGTTCCCCCCATATTTCCCCATCATGCACTATATTTCAAGTTTTCTGAGGCCACGCGTTTGCTTCGTCTCAGGAAAAGACACAATTCAAGCTGTTATTCCTCTAAAAACATAATTCGGGATTCAAATATGCCGCTTTCTTTGCACGAGGTTCGCCCAAACGCTATTGGTTTCTCGTTTGGTAAGCGAACGCAACTCACCAGTTTGAATACAGGGAATGAGATTTGTGAGCCGCAACCTAAATTGACCTAAATTTCCTCACAGAAAACAATCATGTGATGTCATTAGACACTGTGCTTCGTCCATGATGCAGCTGGACAGATGTGGTCACTATGAATTGTGTTGGGAAAGATTTTTCTGAAATTCAGCTTTTCCCTGAAAAACAAAAATGAGGACGTGTGAATGAAGTTATTGTTGAGGAGTCTTTATGGAAGCTTGTTTCCGCCAGGGAATTAAAATAAGAAATGTAATTGAGACTTTTTATCTCACAATTCAGACTTTTTTTTTTTTTTTTTTTAGTTTATATCTCGAAGTTCTGCCTTTATAACTCCCAATTGAGAGTTTATATCACAATTCTGAGAATAAAGTCAAAATTGCGAGATATTTTAAGAAATGCGGTCAGAATTGAGAGACATTAACTCGCAATTATGAGAAAAATATATATTTTTGTGAAATAAGTTGAAACTGCGAGAAAAATTGCGAGACATACAGTCAGAATTGAGAGATATAAACTGCATTTGAGTCGACATGTGGACAAATATGGCACAAATTACGTTTATATCACATTTCTGAGGAAAAAAAGTCACAATTGCGAGATGTAACATTGCAAATCTGAGATATACGGTCAAAATTGAGAGATTCACAATTCTGAGAAAAAAAGTCTGAATTGTGAGATAAAAATCACAACTGTGATATAATAATAATCTGTTCTCCCGTTTAAGTAAGTCATGGCCACATTTTATTAATTCGTTCCCTCGTTTTGTTTTAACTAAAACAAGGGAATTAATGAATATTCATGGCCACGATTTAGTAAAACAAGGGAACAGGTTAAATGTGCTGACGTATTATTAAGTTGTGGAAACAAATTTTGTAATTCGTGGCCACGACATGTGCGGAGTTCTGTAAAATTGCAAGATATAAACGGAGGGAAAAAAGTCAGCTCAATTCTGACTTCATAACTCGCAATTTATATCACAATTCTGAGAAAAAAGTCACAATTTCTAGATATAAACTCACAATTCTGAGGAAAAAAGTAATAATTGCTAGATATAAACTAACAATTGTTAGAAAAAAGTTACTATTTCTAGATATAAACTCACAATTCTGAGGAAAAAAGTAATAATTGCTAGATATAAACTAACAGTTCTTAGAAAGAAGTCACTATTTCTAGATATAAACTCACAATTCTGAGGAAAAATGTAATAATTGCTAGATATAAACTAACAATTCTGATAAAAAAGTCACTATTTCTAGATATAAACTAACAGTTCTTAGAAAAAAGTCACTATTTCTAGATATAAACTCACAATTCTGAGGAAAAATGTAATAATTGCTAGATATAAACTAACAATTCTGATAAAAAAGTCACTATTTCTAGATATAAACTCACAATTCTGAGTAAAAAGTCACAATTGCAGATATAAACTCACAATTCTGAGAATGTTACCTTTTTTATTTATTCATTTTATTCCGTGGCCGAAACAAGCTTCCATAAGTCTTAATGCAAATGCAATAAATCACTGAGCAATGAAACATCATTTATATACACTACGCTGTGAGACTGTAGAGGAGAAATATGACTAGACTCAATTTTTATCTTTCACAACAACAAAACGTGAAACACTCAATGCACAGTCACAGTCAGTTTTAACTCTTTTGGCCAGTTGCCTTTCTTTTCCTTTTCTCTTTAGTTTTAAGGAAACCATTTTGCCAAAGTTTGAATCACTCTTTCTAGAAATTTGCTGTATTTTTTTTTTAAGTGGGTCTCTGTTTATTTGTGTTTATAAGTGTATACAAATATCAATTAATCTGATTACTGATATAATCAATAGAAAACCATTTGAGAATCATTATAAGCGCAACCGTACTATTATCAAGCTGAGCTTAAGTCAACAAGTCATAAGTACCGGTAAATATTAGTGTGTTGAGAAAGGGTTCAGAAAGCACTCACAGCACTTACGCTACAAGCTCATTTGCATGGGAGCAGAAGCTACATGCACGTTATTTTCAGCCTGATTTGGTTCAAGCCGATGCAATCAATAGGATGTCGAGGGAAAATGAGATGAATATCTGGTCATATACTTGAATGTATCTTACTGTAAAAATGGTACGGCACCTGTTTTTTTCTGTTTTCTTTTATAAATACGTGTACATATGGGATTAAAGAGCTTTTCATTCTTGCTTGTGTCTGTTTTCCAATGCTCATGATGTATTTGCAGGACGAATGAGGGGATGAATATATCTTCTAAAAAGCTTGTTTAAAAATACATAGAGATGTTAGAGATGTTCTTTAAGATCTCACGATAGTTACAACACCCTGCTGCTTGACACTTTTATTATCCACAAAAAGAACAAAATTAATTTGTTTTATTTTGGCTATATGTAGGCTATTGCTTTATTATTTTATTTGATGTTTGTATATGTGTGTAATCCACATTTGACAGAAAAACTGCCATATACTGTATATATATATATATATATATATATATATATATATATATATATATATATATATATATATTCATATACACACATAAATGTATACAGTATACACACATATGTATGTATATATGTGTTTCTAAGTTTGTTCCATTATAGGCTATTCTTGATACGAAATATCTTAATATGGTGAAACAGAAACCGCTATTATGGAGATTTGTGTTTGTAAATATAAACTTTTATATTTAAAATATAAAAAAGTATGAACAATCTGTGACATACTTTTAGAAGAAAAAAAACACTGAAGTATTAAACTGTTCTGCATTTTGGGTTTGAAATTCAAAGTTTAATCAAGAAGAACATTGATACTTTTTTAGGTTAGCACGAGTTTGACATTGGCTGAGGATATTATACAATTTTGTATTATTTTGGGACAATGAAACATTCAAATTTACAACAGTTACTTCAACCAATCAATAAATCAAATAAAAAATACAGCGACGGTTTAGAACGAAACATGAACACAAACCGAAGGCTATTTGTTTAGGCAAATATGAATGCAGCCTCAATGAAAATAAATCTTTTTATTTAAAAAATAATTGTATTTTATTAAAAGTTCGCTATTTTTATCATTACATTGTCATGTAATTGATGTAAAACTACATGTATATCGCTCTCACGTGCACTGCCGATGATGCTGCCACTGAATCAGTTGCTAAGCACCCAAAGACGCCGCCGCTCACAACACTAAGGTAATTTCTGTTGACAAACAGAGCCTTCGTCCAATGAAGACAGAGAGCGCGAGTGACGCGAAGCATTTCAACCAATCAGCATCTTCGGAAGGCGGGGAGAGCGCAAACAGAGAGCAAACTTGACCAAAGCAAAGCAGCCGGTAACGTGCGACTTAAATGATGAACAAGACGCGACGCATTTTAATCGCCGCAAGAAACGGATTTAGTATAACTCTACCTTCCTCACAAACATGAGAAAGCAGTCTAAAACCGATATAATCAAGTGAGTATGTTCGAAAACAGACCAAATCGGGTCTTGCGTACTTGTCCAGAGAGAAGTCATTCAAACGAGCATATCTGTGATTGTCGGTTTTGACAGCATCGTATTTGTTTAGACCATGTCGACAGACATAAGCCTGCATGAGCTGCTGGATCTCTCCATCGGGACGCCTGATGTCGGAGCGGTCAATTTCAGCGCCCTGCACACTTTACTACACGCCATCCTGGGACACCTGAAGATAGAGAGGGTCAAAACTGCATGGAAAGAGGCGGACAACGACCATGACAGCCCAGCACAGAGCAAAGCCTCCCTGCTGGAGCCGTCGGGCCCGCATCGGGTGATGGAGGAGAGGGTGCGGGGGATGGAGGAGCAGCTGCGGGCGCTGGAGGCTCTTCCCACCGCATCCGAGCTCATGGGCTCCCTCCGACACGGCGCTCAGCGACATGTGGACCCTCATGCAGCTCCGCAGGAAGGCCCAGGGGAACGAGGACGGGGTGTCCAAGGTAAGAGACTGTGTGAACTATATGCTTTACAGAACCATGGTACCGCCACTACACTGTAACTAGGACT
>JARPMJ010003098.1:0-100039 GCA_033366665.1 Phoxinus dragarum
TTTCCTCACTAACAGGCTGATGATATACATAGAGCACATAGAAGAGATTTGACCTTGATTTCTTCCCATATCACAATAAACAAAGAACATTTAAAACAAATGCACAAAAAGGTGTAGAAATCTTCCAAATATTAATATATTCAAATTCATTTGTAGCTTATTAGGGCCAATATACCTCAAACCATTTCTGGAAATGTGCTGGACTGTGGTGGACTGGAGCTGGAGGGGTTTGAACCTGCTGATCTGCAGGAGGAAGAACTTCAAGACCACTGGGTAGAGGTTCCTGAAGACCATGATCCTCTCCAGCACAGACACTGGACTGTAGACAATCTAAAGCAGGGAATATCAAACAAAAGCATGTTTCAAACAAATAATTATAATTATTAAACATTGGATCCTCATATTATGGCTATTCTTCTGTTTAAATGTTTTATTTTTTTTTAAACAACCCTTGTTTAAATATTCATGACATGTCTTGGAATAAAAAATCAATCTGATTATTAGCTCGATCAAACTTCAGTTGTATTTTGATATAATATGGTGTGGTCATTTAATTAATGATGACACTCCAGTGATATTCTCCAATGGTCATTTGATTTACCCTCAGCTCTTCTCTCCTGTATTGGTGCAGTATTCTGGTCTGCGTTGATGCCGCTCCAGTCCCAGTAATGAAGCTTCACAGAGCTGTCCATCCTCCTCCTCTTTCTCCTTGGTGTGGACGGACGTCCATCATCTGGGCTCTGCTGGCTGTCTCTCTGGCACTCTCTCTTCCTGTGAGCCGGACCTGTGGGCACAGAAACAAACTCACAAGACAGAGGTGTTAAATGTTCAGGAATAAGCTCGGGGGGTGTCCGGGTCGGGCCTTGCATCCTCCTTCAAACTGCAACGAAAACAATACAAATACAATACAAAATAGAATACAATACAATGCTCCTCAGAAATACCCCCTCCCCCAAAACAACTAAATAAATCAAATAAAACTCCCTCTAAAACAAGAAAACAACAATACAATTAACGTTAAAGAGTCCTCAGAAATAATATGAACTTTAAAAAAATAAATCGATGTAACGTTAGAGGATAAATATTATCCGATCTCCTTCTAGAATAAAAGTTTCTCTCTGAAATCCTCAGAACAGCTTCAAAATCTCCAGATCAGCGCAGAAAATATTCAGCAAAAGTCTCTCAACCAACAGATTGCGATCAAAGTGTTTGTTGATAATATTTGCAGTCAGAATTCATAAGACGCGTCGCCATAGCAACTAAAATTCGAATCACTCATATGCACGCATGCGCACCCGAAGTCGCGTGCGTGAGCAAAGCGCACATCGAATCTGCAAACAAACCGAGTCTGTCCATGCAGGACTGAATGTAATTATTAATAAATAACCATTTAACAAGTGATATAATAATGTATCAGCTAAAAAATGGAAGTTTAAAATTCGACGGTTAAAACATGAAATAAGGTGCCATGAATCAGTTCAATTGAGTTTGATGTGGCTATATTGTCAGTAATAAAATAATCATTAAAAATGTGATCGTTAAAAAAAAGTATCAAACATTTATGTCAATTCGATTCATAGTCAGATGAATACTAATGTTGTCCACCAGAGGGAGCCGCAGGATAGCAAATCCTTTACGATCACAGTTCATAATAATTAAGTTATAATCAGAGAATGTCTAATAAGGGGAAGAAGGTTCACTCTCGCTACACTTCCGGCTTCTGACTGGTTGCAGTTCCACTCTGATTCCACATGAGGGCGCTCACAGGACGAGTGCAGAATGAATGGAGGTCTATGGAGCTATACCCCTCAAAATCCACTTTTCTCAAGATATTATTTTTTTGTTGTCTAGTAATTTGAATGTTGTATTCGAAAGGAGATGCAAAGAAATTGCACATTGCTGGGTGTTAGATTTTTTAGAGTCACTTATTTGCTTTAAAAAGTATTTCAAAATGTCAATGACGTCATACACATCGTACGACCAGAGATACTGCTTTACGGCAATCCTTCAGTCACTGTGGTGCTTTCGCGCTCTGCACTTTATTTTCTCTCGAGGCATCGCCAGCACAGCTGACACAGGTAAACACACGTGCTAGAAGAGTTTCTGCTAGAATACATTCTGTTCCCGCTTCGGATGTCATGATGCCATCAAGCGGTATCTCTGGTCGTAACCAGTCCTTCACTGACCAATCAGCGTTCATTAGCAGAATGCTAGCGTGTTATGGGCAACAACAACTCAACCTGTAAGAAATCGAAAGGACATAAGTACTCGTTCATTCAATTTTCGACCTATAACCCATGTTGAACTTGCCAAACCTAAAATCAAATCTGAGATTTCTCAACGGCAATCGGCTGAAAGGGACACATTTAGCCGTCTAGTCCCATAGACTCCCATTCATTTTGCACTCGGGGGTGATCGCCCCCAGTGGAACTCTGGTGGAACTACAACCAAAATTCGGTACAATAGGACTTAATAGGGAGACTCTCCGTAGACGGGCTCTGTTATAATGCTAACTTTGTTTTAAATAGTTGATATAAAAACGTTTCGATTGTTAGATTCATTCAGATACAGAAAAAGAAATGTACATATGATGAATATATAATATAGTGCAAAAAGTTATTTTCTAGGGTTATTTTTTCTAATTGTCTAATGAGTTTATTCATGACTTTTATGAGGTAAATGTAACATTGCTCTCAAGCTTTCTTAGTTTGAGTGATTACATGAGACATGATTAGTTTATTCATGATAGTTTATTTAGAAATGTGTAAAAAGGAAGAAATGGTATTCAGTTAAGAACCGCTTGAACTGAGCTAGGAGCTACAATGAGGTCGGAGGAGCTAACTTTACAACACGCGACATTAAAAATGTCAAAATGGTATTTATTGTTTAAATTTGATAATAATATTGACATAATTTGAAATCTGAAACTTTATAACAAAGCACAAAAACAAATTGCAATTTATTAGATAAAAAGGTGCACTACAATGTTCTGTTCGTTCATCAACTAAAAATGACTGACTAAAAGATTGATTCTTCGAATTTAAGAATTGATATTCCTTCATAAAAATAAGAAGCGAAAAAAAAAGAGAGAATTAGTTATTCTTACCCAGCCCTGTATTTTGAATCAATATTCATTTGGATCACGCAAAACAAAAACGCAGAATGGATCAATTATATTAACTATAATCAGCAGAGATTTATTGACTTGTGTTTGGAGATCAGTGTTGCACTTTTACCAAATAATACTGCACAGGGAGGAACATTTAACGAATATGATTGAGTCCAAAAAGCTTAAGAGCAGAAGTTAAGAACAACTTGATTTAAAGTTTGGAGAATTATGAGGATGGTTTGCTAAGTTGGAGTTGCAATATTGAAAGGGGGTTATTATTCTGTACTTCCCATGTTAAGATCACTAGTTGAAAGTCTCCTCATATCCTTAGCAATCACAATGTTAAGCGGTGTAACAACACACATACCATTTCTCAAAATCAGGTACGCCAATATTGTTTATATGACATATTATTTATTGAACAATAATAGTTAATGAACAATAACAGCCATTATACAGGAATACAAAGTTTGTAGAATACCAAACAGACAAGCCAACAATTCAGTCAAAGTACAAAGGTTGAATAAAAATATAAAGTTATAAAAACGTAACTTTGCTCTCAGTCAAAACGATTTGATCGGGAAAAAATAACAGATTTGTAATATCATTTACACTATCTACATTGCATTTTCATGTGTGGTCACCAAATACTGCTAGATGAAAATATCACTTCCTCAAAAAGGCGCCAGACACTACCAGGGCTACAAAGCATTGTGGGACCACTCATATCAGCCTGTTGGATACAAAGCAGAAGGAGGAAGCAGCCAAAGACTGGAAATTCTGTGACATAATAATAATAATAACAAATAATACATTTTATTTAAAGGCGCCTTTCATGGCACTCAAGGACACCTTACAAAATTAATAAAAAAAAAAGACATTAAACAATCAAACCAGTACAGCAACAAACATTAAATCACATAAAAGCCTGCCTGTACAAATACGTTTTAAGACGAGATTTAAAATCTGAGAGACTAGAGCTGTTGCGAACCTCTACAGGAAGAGAGTTCCATAAATGGGGAGCAGCATAGCCAAAAGCTCGTGATCCCATAGAAGTTGTCAGAGTGCGTGGCTGAATACGTGTAAGTGCAGAAGCAGATCTTAGAGTGTGGGAAGGAATGTGTATATGAAGAAGATCTTGAAGATAGGAAGGAGGCAAATTGTTAAGTGCTTTGTAAGTTAAAAGTAAGATTTTAAAATGTACACGGAATTTAACTGGGAGCCAATGCAACTTCTGTAAAACAGGTGAAATGTGTTCAAAAGTGGAAGTTTTGGTAATGACTCGAGCTGCAGCATTTTGGAGGAACGGTCTTAAAGTGGTTCAAATCTTTTTTAACCAATAGAACTTTTTCAGTTAAAATAGGAAATTCTAATTCATTATCGCGCAAGCTAACCTGTGGTGTACCGCAGGGGTCTGTTCTTGCACCTACTCTTTTCTCTCTCTATCTGCTTCCCTTGGGATCTATCTTTAGGAAACACAACGTTTCTTTTCATTGCTACGCTGATGATATGCAAATCTATCTGCCTCTGACCTCTGATAATAGTTGTTTTTCCACATGTCTGGACGACGTAAAATCATGGCTCTTAAAAAATTTCCTTTTTTAAAATTCAGATAAAACGGAAGCCATTGTTTTTAGCCCCTCCGAAACCAGTAGACAAAACTCACAAAATTTAGAAATGTCAAACCTGAGTACCTCATCCCAAGTGCGTAATCTAGGTGTGATGATCGATAATAGTCTGAAATTTGACAGGCAAATTGCCTCTGTAGTGGGCTCTAGCTTCTTCTATTTATGCGCTCTCTAAAATTAAATCTTTTCTCTCTAACGCCTCTTTAGAGGTTGCTGTCCATGCCTTCATAACATCGAGGCTGGACTATTGCAACTCTCTATATTATGGTGTTGCTAAGACTCAAATTTCACGCCTACAAGTCGTTCAAAACGCAGCAGCGAGATTTCTGAAGGGATGTAAAAAGTTTGAGCATGTTACACCCCTTCTGAGATCCCTACATTGGTTACCGGTTCAGTATAGAATTGAATACAAAATTCTATTGCTGGTCTACAAATCACTAAATAATCTTGCACCATTATACCTGTCAGACCTACTTCACTTATATACCCCCAAGCGAGGGCTTAGATCGGTAAACAAATTCCTCCTTCAGATTCCCAGAACCCGCTTGAAAAATAGGGGAAATAGAGCGTTTGAAGTAGCGGGCCCCACGTTGTGGAACAAACTCCCAATCCAAATTAAAATGGCCTCCTCCTTATCTGAGTTTAAATCTGCTCTGAAAACTCATCTGTTTGATTCAGCTTTTAATATGTAATTGGATTTTGTACTCACTGATCCTAAGTGATCATTGTTTGTTTTATTGTGTATTTTATTGCAATTTTTGTACAGCACTTTGGTCGGTTGTCAGCCGGTAGTAAATGTGCTCTATAAATAAACGGAACTTGAACTTGAACATTTTGTACTAACTGTAATTTATGAAGAGATTTGGAAGGAATCCCATAAAACAAAGCATTACAATAGTCGATTCTAGATGTTACAAGAGCATGCACAAGTGTAGCAGTGCTCTTGAGTGAAAGGACAGGACGGAGACGATTTATATTGCGGATATGGAAGAATGCAGAACGGGTAACTCTATTAATGTGAGATTCAAAAGACAGAGTTGTGTCAAGAATGACACCCAAACTTTTGACCTGGTTCGATAGAGGAACAGAACAGTTATCTATTTCCATAGAAGAAATATTCGACTTACTTATTGTATTTTTTGAACCAACAAGAAGAATCTCTGTTTTACTGCTGTTCAATTTTAGAAAATTACTTGAACACACGCTCCGACTAATTTCCGATTTAGGCTATATTTCTGAAGACAATGTTATTTAAAGTTACAGAGATTAGTGCTCCTGTGAGCTAAATGCTGCTGAAGACATTTCGTTATGGAATACGTGAATACTTTTTTTGCTCTCAATAGTAAGTTTGCTGAATGACCATATGATTAGGGGAGCACATTGTGTCATCTGGGGGGGCACTGCCGTGCCCCCTAATGCCCACCCTTGGCGACGGGCCTCCCAGGGCTACAAAGCATTGTGGGACCACTCATATCAGCCTGTTAGATACAAAGCAGAAGGAGGAAGCAGCCAAAGACTGGAAATTCTGTGACATCCAGTGCAGGATCCTTTGGAGAGGGCCGTGGCAGAAGCAGCTTTCACAGGAACTTCTGGTGCGGCTAAGAGAGCAATTCTGACATGACGTGCAGCTCTGTCATTCCTCTTCATGTCTTATTCTGTGACCTGAAACAAACAAACAAAAAAGGTTACAGTCATAGATTACAATTAGAAGAAAACATTTTTAAAATCTTTAAAAAGTGAATACAATCTTCAAAATCATTTGTAGCTGATCTTAGGCTCATTACCTTAAACCATTCATGTCGAAGGATTTCCCTCAAATGAATCCGTTGTCTTGGGCTTTCCTTCAGGAGAGATCGAATCAGGAGGCAGCATTCTGTGCAGAACGATAGAAGCGAGTCAGTTTCTTACCTTAAACTTTACACCTGCTGTCTTTGTATTAAGCTGTAAGATTCGACTATTCTATAAAGTACGGTCAAAAAATCAGAAAAAAATGCTTGTATTATCCAATATCCGTCTTTTATACGGCCACTTGGCTCAGGTGTTACTTTTTCGGTATTTCTTTGTTTTGTATGATTTCAATTACAGTTGGTCTTCTTTGCTGTGATGAATTCCATCTTACCGTTTGACAAGCCAGGCTCAGACCAGGTGTCTTCCTCAATCATTTGCTTGTCTCTTGGTTCTGGAATGCGTCCACACACCAACAGGAATAAGAGCACTCCCAGAGACCACACAGTAGCTGGTTTGCCGTGGTACTTGCCCTCTGTGCAGTACTCAGGCGGGCGGTAGTCTAGAGTGCCTGCAGAAAAAAGATTTGTCTGATGGGTAAGTACCATAGCATGAAATACCATAGCATGTGGTAAAAACATCTGGTGTTTTTCATTTAAAAAAATGCTGCCTCAAATGTGAGATATGGTTTATATGATACCAATTTAACTAGTCAATAGAACTTAAGTCCCAAACTACAGGTTTGATTCATAATTCATACCACAGAATCTTTCATAGCCAGATTCCTGCAGGAGATCCCCGCAGCCGAAGTCAATCAGTTTGACCTGAAGAGTTTCTGTGTTGATCAGCAGGTTCTCCAGCTTAATATCACGGTGAAACACTCCACGGCGACAGCACATATGAGCAGCCATTGTTGTCTGCGCCATAATAAACCGCGCTGTGTCTTCATTTAGGATGCCTTCGTGACCATTCAAAAAATCCCACAGATCTTTACACGGTGAGGGACGCTCCAAGACCATGATATATCGGTCAGGCTGGTCCTGCCAGTCCAGCAGCTCAATGATCTCTGAAACTTTGGGGCCCCTATTAGCAAGGATTAATAGGCCGACCTCTAATGGGAATTGTGCGGGATGACCAGGCTGGAAGAAAGATCATTGTTATATGAAGGTGTTGTCATTATGTTTACATATTTTAATTTGAAAACAACATAGTGAGTGTAGCCTACTTACAATGTAGATGTATTTCATGTTCTGCGGCTTTCTGGCAATTTTCACTGCCACCTGATAATAAAAAACAAAAAACATTGTAACATTTCTAACACGTCAAATGCAGTAAATAGTGGAAAAATATACACAAAAAGACTTGAAATGGCTATAGTGAGACAAAATAAATGTGTTGGCTAAATATTGTAAGAAAATGACGATACCTCAAGGCCATCCTCCAAGCGTTTCCCTTCATAAACCGAGCCGAATGATCCCTCACCGAGCATTCTGCCGATTTCATACCGGCTCAAAATGTTGTCTGCAAAAAGTGCAACTTCATTTTAGTTACATGGACAGCAGTGAGTTTAATGCTTGAGGTCATGGCCGTAAACTCACCCTCAGTTGTCACGTCCACTCTGTTGTTGTGACCTGGTGCTGGACTGACTGGACTGTGCTGGACTGGAGCTGGAGGGGTTTGAACCTGCTGATCTTCAAGACCACCGGATAGAGCTTCCTGAAGACCATGATCCTCTGCACCACAGACACTGGACTGTAGACCATTTTGATCTAAATCAAGGAATATCAAGGACACACTTCTTTACAAACCAACCCTCAACAAACTACTTGTCTGGCCTTAAAATAAACTATAATACTAAATAAATGAATAAAGTGAATCAATCAATTAAATAAATAAATTATTAATTAAATTATATTGTATTAAATTAATAAATTAAACACTGCATAGTCATATTATGGTGATTCTTCAGTTACTACATGAATTCTTAAACAAATAAAAGTTCTGTGTAAATATTTAAGACATGTCCTGGGAAAAATAATTATAACTTTGATCAAACTTTTGGATTTTGATATAGGTGTGAATTTGTAACATATGGTAATTACATGGCACTTCATCCAAGGGAACAGACAAATTCCCTTAATTAATTAAGTTCCCGTGAATGACACGTTTCCATTAATGGATACTCATATCTAGCTGAAAATGATGTAGACTTTATGATGTACAGAGCACTAATAAACAGCATTTACACATTCTCAACTGGTCATTGGATTTACCCTCAGCGTGTCTCTCACTAATGGTTGCAGTGGTCTGATCCTCCACTTTCTGACCCTGACCTGAGCCACTGCTGTGAAGAGAGAGACGCTCTCCAGAACTCCAGTGAAGAGAGAGCAGATCTACAGAACTACTCTTCTTCCACTGTCTCTCCTGACTGTCACTTTCCTCACTAACAGGCTGATGATATACATAGAGCACATAGAAGAGATTTGACCTTGATTTCTTCCCATATCACAATAAACAAAGAACATTTAAAACAAATGCACAAAAAGGTGTCAAAATCTTCCAATTATTAATATATATTAAAATTCATTTGTAGCTTATTAGGGCCAATATACCTCAAACCATTTCTGGAAAAGTGCTGGACTGTGGTGGACTGGAGCTGGAGGGGTTTGAACCTGCTGATCTGCAGGAGGAAGAACTTCAAGACCACTGGGTAGAGGTTCCTGAAGACCATGATCCTCTCCATCACTGGACTGTAGACAATGTTGATCTAAAGCAGGGAATATCAAGGATACACTTCTTTACAAACCAACCCTCAACAAACTACTTGTCTGGCCTTAAAATGTATAATACAGAATAAATACATAAAGTGAATCAATCAATTCAATAAATAAATAAATAATTAATTAAATTAAATTAATAAATTAAACACTGCATAGTCATATTATGGTAATTCTTCAGTTGCTACATGAATTCTTAAACAAATAAAAGTTCTGTTTAAATATTTAAGACATGTCCTGGAAAAAATATATAACTTTGATCAAACTTGTGGATTTTGATATAGGTGTGAATTTGTAAAATATGGTAATTACATGGCACTTCATCCAAGGGAACAGACAAATTCCCTTAATTAATTAAGTTCCCGTGAATGACACGTTTCCATTAATGGATAATCATATCTAGCTGAAAATGATGTAGACTTTATGATGTACAGAGCACTAATAAACAGCATTTACACATTCTCAACTGGTCATTGGATTTACCCTCAGCGTGTCTCTCACTAATGGTTGCAGTGGTCTGATCCTCCACTTTCTGACCCTGACCTGAGCCACTGCTGTGAAGAGAGAGACGCTCTCCAGAACTCCAGTGAAGAGAGAGCAGATCTACAGAACTACTCTTCTTCCTCTGTCTCTCCTGACTATCACTTTCCTCACTAACAGGCTGATGATATACATAGAGCACATAGAAGAGATTTGACCTTGATTTCTTCCCATATTACAATAAACAAAGAACATTTAAAACAAATGCACAAAAAGGTGTAGAAATCTTCCAAATATTAATATATTCAAATTCATTTGTAGCTTATTAGGGCCAATATACCTCAAACCATTTCTGGAAAAGTGCTGGACTGTGGTGGACTGGAGCTGGAGGGGTTTGAACCTGCTGATCTGCAGGAGGAAGAACTTCAAGACCACTGGGTAGAGGTTCCTGAAGACCATGATCCTCTCCAGCACAGACACTGGACTGTAGACAATCTAAAGCAGGGAATATCAAACAAAAGCATGTTTCAAACAAATAATTATAATTATTAAACATTGGATCCTCATATTATGGCTATTCTTCTGTTTAAATGTTTTATTTTTTTTTAAACAACCCTTGTTTAAATATTCATGACATGTCTTGGAATAAAAAATCAATCTGATTATTAGCTCGATCAAACTTCAGTTGTATTTTGATATAATATGGTGTGGTCATTTAATTAATGATGACACTCCAGTGATATTCTCCAATGGTCATTTGATTTACCCTCAGCTCTTCTCTCCTGTATTGGTGCAGTATTCTGGTCTGCGTTGATGCCGCTCCAGTCCCAGTAATGAAGCTTCACAGAGCTGTCCATCCTCCTCCTCTTTCTCCTTGGTGTGGACGGACGTCCATCATCTGGGCTCTGCTGGCTGTCTCTCTGGCACTCTCTCTTCCTGTGAGCCGGACCTGTGGGCACAGAAACAAACTCACAAGACAGAGGTGTTAAATGTTCAGGAATAAGCTCGGGGGGTGTCCGGGTCGGGCCTTGCATCCTCCTTCAAACTGCAACGAAAACAATACAAATACAATACAAAATAGAATACAATACAATGCTCCTCAGAAATACCCCTCCCCCAAAACAACTAAATAAATCAAATAAAACTCCCTCTAAAACAAGAAAACAACAATACAATTAACGTTAAAGAGTCCTCAGAAATAATATGAACTTTAAAAAAATAAATCGATGTAACGTTAGAGGATAAATATTATCCGATCTCCTTCTAGAATAAAAGTTTCTCTCTGAAATCCTCAGAACAGCTTCAAAATCTCCAGATCAGCGCAGAAAATATTCAGCAAAAGTCTCTCAACCAACAGATTGCGATCAAAGTGTTTGTTGATAATATTTGCAGTCAGAATTCATAAGACGCGTCGCCATAGCAACTAAAATTCGAATCACTCATATGCACGCATGCGCACCCGAAGTCGCGTGCGTGAGCAAAGCGCACATCGAATCTGCAAACAAACCGAGTCTGTCCATGCAGGACTGAATGTAATTATTAATAAATAACCATTTAACAAGTGATATAATAATGTATCAGCTAAAAAATGGAAGTTTAAAATTCGACGGTTAAAACATGAAATAAGGTGCCATGAATCAGTTCAATTGAGTTTGATGTGGCTATATTGTCAGTAATAAAATAATCATTAAAAATGTGATCGTTAAAAAAAAGTATCAAACATTTATGTCAATTCGATTCATAGTCAGATGAATACTAATGTTGTCCACCAGAGGGAGCCGCAGGATAGCAAATCCTTTACGATCACAGTTCATAATAATTAAGTTATAATCAGAGAATGTCTAATAAGGGGAAGAAGGTTCACTCTCGCTACACTTCCGGCTTCTGACTGGTTGCAGTTCCACTCTGATTCCACATGAGGGCGCTCACAGGACGAGTGCAGAATGAATGGAGGTCTATGGAGCTATACCCCTCAAAATCCACTTTTCTCAAGATATTATTTTTTTGTTGTCTAGTAATTTGAATGTTGTATTCGAAAGGAGATGCAAAGAAATTGCACATTGCTGGGTGTTAGATTTTTTAGAGTCACTTATTTGCTTTAAAAAGTATTTCAAAATGTCAATGACGTCATACACATCGTACGACCAGAGATACTGCTTTACGGCAATCCTTCAGTCACTGTGGTGCTTTCGCGCTCTGCACTTTATTTTCTCTCGAGGCATCGCCAGCACAGCTGACACAGGTAAACACACGTGCTAGAAGAGTTTCTGCTAGAATACATTCTGTTCCCGCTTCGGATGTCATGATGCCATCAAGCGGTATCTCTGGTCGTAACCAGTCCTTCACTGACCAATCAGCGTTCATTAGCAGAATGCTAGCGTGTTATG
This sequence comes from Phoxinus dragarum, assembly GCA_033366665.1. Taxonomy (NCBI): domain Eukaryota; kingdom Metazoa; phylum Chordata; class Actinopteri; order Cypriniformes; family Leuciscidae; genus Phoxinus; species Phoxinus dragarum. The sequence goes on from JARPMJ010003098.1 coordinate 12,107, forward strand.
GGCAACAACAACTCAACCTGTAAGAAATCGAAAGGACATAAGTACTCGTTCATTCAATTTTCGACCTATAACCCATGTTGAACTTGCCAAACCTAAAATCAAATCTGAGATTTCTCAACGGCAATCGGCTGAAAGGGACACATTTAGCCGTCTAGTCCCATAGACTCCCATTCATTTTGCACTCGGGGGTGATCGCCCCCAGTGGAACTCTGGTGGAACTACAACCAAAATTCGGTACAATAGGACTTAATAGGGAGACTCTCCGTAGACGGGCTCTGTTATAATGCTAACTTTGTTTTAAATAGTTGATATAAAAACGTTTCGATTGTTAGATTCATTCAGATACAGAAAAAGAAATGTACATATGATGAATATATAATATAGTGCAAAAAGTTATTTTCTAGGGTTATTTTTTCTAATTGTCTAATGAGTTTATTCATGACTTTTATGAGGTAAATGTAACATTGCTCTCAAGCTTTCTTAGTTTGAGTGATTACATGAGACATGATTAGTTTATTCATGATAGTTTATTTAGAAATGTGTAAAAAGGAAGAAATGGTATTCAGTTAAGAACCGCTTGAACTGAGCTAGGAGCTACAATGAGGTCGGAGGAGCTAACTTTACAACACGCGACATTAAAAATGTCAAAATGGTATTTATTGTTTAAATTTGATAATAATATTGACATAATTTGAAATCTGAAACTTTATAACAAAGCACAAAAACAAATTGCAATTTATTAGATAAAAAGGTGCACTACAATGTTCTGTTCGTTCATCAACTAAAAATGACTGACTAAAAGATTGATTCTTCGAATTTAAGAATTGATATTCCTTCATAAAAATAAGAAGCGAAAAAAAAAGAGAGAATTAGTTATTCTTACCCAGCCCTGTATTTTGAATCAATATTCATTTGGATCACGCAAAACAAAAACGCAGAATGGATCAATTATATTAACTATAATCAGCAGAGATTTATTGACTTGTGTTTGGAGATCAGTGTTGCACTTTTACCAAATAATACTGCACAGGGAGGAACATTTAACGAATATGATTGAGTCCAAAAAGCTTAAGAGCAGAAGTTAAGAACAACTTGATTTAAAGTTTGGAGAATTATGAGGATGGTTTGCTAAGTTGGAGTTGCAATATTGAAAGGGGGTTATTATTCTGTACTTCCCATGTTAAGATCACTAGTTGAAAGTCTCCTCATATCCTTAGCAATCACAATGTTAAGCGGTGTAACAACACACATACCATTTCTCAAAATCAGGTACGCCAATATTGTTTATATGACATATTATTTATTGAACAATAATAGTTAATGAACAATAACAGCCATTATACAGGAATACAAAGTTTGTAGAATACCAAACAGACAAGCCAACAATTCAGTCAAAGTACAAAGGTTGAATAAAAATATAAAGTTATAAAAACGTAACTTTGCTCTCAGTCAAAACGATTTGATCGGGAAAAAATAACAGATTTGTAATATCATTTACACTATCTACATTGCATTTTCATGTGTGGTCACCAAATACTGCTAGATGAAAATATCACTTCCTCAAAAAGGCGCCAGACACTACCAGGGCTACAAAGCATTGTGGGACCACTCATATCAGCCTGTTGGATACAAAGCAGAAGGAGGAAGCAGCCAAAGACTGGAAATTCTGTGACATAATAATAATAATAACAAATAATACATTTTATTTAAAGGCGCCTTTCATGGCACTCAAGGACACCTTACAAAATTAATTTAAAAAAAAGACATTAAACAATCAAACCAGTACAGCAACAAACATTAAATCACATAAAAGCCTGCCTGTACAAATACGTTTTAAGACGAGATTTAAAATCTGAGAGACTAGAGCTGTTGCGAACCTCTACAGGAAGAGAGTTCCATAAATGGGGAGCAGCATAGCCAAAAGCTCGTGATCCCATAGAAGTTGTCAGAGTGCGTGGCTGAATACGTGTAAGTGCAGAAGCAGATCTTAGAGTGTGGGAAGGAATGTGTATATGAAGAAGATCTTGAAGATAGGAAGGAGCCAAATTGTTAAGTGCTTTGTAAGTTAAAAGTAAGATTTTAAAATGTACACGGAATTTAACTGGGAGCCAATGCAACTTCTGTAAAACAGGTGAAATGTGTTCAAAAGTGGAAGTTTTGGTAATGACTCGAGCTGCAGCATTTTGGAGGAACGGTCTTAAAGTGGTTCAAATCTTTTTTAACCAATAGAACTTTTTCAGTTAAAATAGGAAATTCTAATTCATCATCGCGCAAGCTAACCTGTGGTGTACCGCAGGGGTCTGTTCTTGCACCTACTCTTTTCTCTCTCTATCTGCTTCCCTTGGGATCTATCTTTAGGAAACACAACGTTTCTTTTCATTGCTACGCTGATGATATGCAAATCTATCTGCCTCTGACCTCTGATAATGAGCATGCTCTTAGTTGTTTTTCCACATGTCTGGACGACGTAAAATCATGGCTCTTAAAAAATTTCCTTTTTTTAAAATTCAGATAAAACGGAAGCCATTGTTTTTAGCCCCTCCGAAACCAGTAGACAAAACTCACAAAATTTAGAAATGTCAAACCTGAGTACCTCATCCCAAGTGCGTAATCTAGGTGTGATGATCGATAATAGTCTGAAATTTGACAGGCAAATTGCCTCTGTAGTGGGCTCTAGCTTCTTCTATTTACGCGCTCTCTAAAATTAAATCTTTTCTCTCTAACGCCTCTTTAGAGGTTGCTGTCCATGCCTTCATAACATCGAGGCTGGACTATTGCAACTCTCTATATTATGGTGTTGCTAAGACTCAAATTTCACGCCTACAAGTCGTTCAAAACGCAGCAGCGAGATTTCTGAAGGGATGTAAAAAGTTTGAGCATGTTACACCCCTTCTGAGATCCCTACATTGGTTACCGGTTCAGTATAGAATTGAATACAAAATTCTATTGCTGGTCTACAAATCACTAAATAATCTTGCACCATTATACCTGTCAGACCTACTTCACTTATATACCCCCAAGCGAGGGCTTAGATCGGTAAACAAATTCCTCCTTCAGATTCCCAGAACCCGCTTGAAAAATAGGGGAAATAGAGCGTTTGAAGTAGCGGGCCCCACGTTGTGGAACAAACTCCCAATCCAAATTAAAATGGCCTCCTCCTTATCTGAGTTTAAATCTGCTCTGAAAACTCATCTGTTTGATTCAGCTTTTAATATGTAATTGGATTTTGTACTCCTAAGTGATCATTGTTTGTTTTATTGTGTATTTTATTGCAATTTCTGTACAGCACTTTGGTCGGTTGTCAGCCGGTAGTAAATGTGCTCTATAAATAAACGGAACTTGAACTTGAACATTTTGTACTAACTGTAATTTATGAAGAGATTTGGAAGGAATCCCATAAAACAAAGCATTACAATAGTCGATTCTAGATGTTACAAGAGCATGCACAAGTGTAGCAGTGCTCTTGAGTGAAAGGACAGGACGGAGACGATTTATATTGCGGATATGGAAGAATGCAGAACGGGTAACTCTATTAATGTGAGATTCAAAAGACAGAGTTGTGTCAAGAATGACACCCAAACTTTTGACCTGGTTCGATAGAGGAACAGAACAGTTATCTATTTCCATAGAAGAAATATTCGACTTACTTATTGTATTTTTTGAACCAACAAGAAGAATCTCTGTTTTACTGCTGTTCAATTTTAGAAAATTACTTGAACACACGCTCCGACTAATTTCCGATTTAGGCTATATTTCTGAAGACAATGTTATTTAAAGTTACAGAGATTAGTGCTCCTGTGAGCTAAATGCTGCTGAAGACATTTCGTTATGGAATACGTGAATACTTTTTTTGCTCTCAATAGTAAGTTTGCTGAATGACCATATGATTAGGGGAGCACATTGTGTCATCTGGGGGGGCACTGCCGTGCCCCCTAATGCCCACCCTTGGCGACGGGCCTCCCAGGGCTACAAAGCATTGTGGGACCACTCATATCAGCCTGTTAGATACAAAGCAGAAGGAGGAAGCAGCCAAAGACTGGAAACTCTGTGACATCCAGTGCAGGATCCTTTGGAGAGGGCCGTGGCAGAAGCAGCTTTCACAGGAACTTCTGGGGCGGCTAAGAGAGCAATTCTGACATGACGTGCAGCTCTGACATTCCTCTTCATGTCTTATTCTGTGACCTGAAACAAACAAACAAAAAAGGTTACAGTCATAGATTACAATTAGAAGAAAACATTTTTAAAATCTTTAAAAAGTGAATACAATCTTCAAAATCATTTGTAGCTGATCTTAGGCTCATTACCTTAAACCATTCATGTCGAAGGATTTCCCTCAAATGAATCCGTTGTCTTGGGCTTTCCTTCAGGAGAGATCGAATCAGGAGGCAGCATTCTGTGCAGAACGATAGAAGCGAGTCAGATTATTACCTTAAACTTTACACCTGCTGTCTTTGTATTAAGCTGTAAGATTCGACTATTCTATAAAGTACGGTCAAAAAATCAGAAAAAAATGCTTGTATTATCCAATATCCGTCTTTTATACGGCCACTTGGCTCAGGTGTTACTTTTTCGGTATTTCTTTGTTTTGTATGATTTAAATTACAGTTGGTCTTCTTTGCTGTGATGAATTCCATCTTACCGTTTGACAAGCCAGGCTCAGACCAGGTGTCTTCCTCAATCATTTGCTTGTCTCTTGGTTCTGGAATGCGTCCACACACCAACAGGAATAAGAGCACTCCCAGAGACCACACAGTAGCTGGTTTGCCGTGGTACTTGCCCTCTGTGCAGTACTCAGGCGGGCGGTAGTCTAGAGTGCCTGCAGAAAAAAGATTTGTCTGATGGGTAAGTACCATAGCATGAAATACCATAGCATGTGGTAAAAACATCTGGTGTTTTTCATTTAAAAAAATGCTGCCTCAAATGTGAGATATGGTTTATATGATACCAATTTAACTAGTCAATAGAACTTAAGTCCCAAACTACAGGTTTGATTCATAATTCATACCACAGAATCTTTCATAGCCAGATTCCTGCAGGAGATCCCCGCAGCCGAAGTCAATCAGTTTGACCTGAAGAGTTTCTGTGTTGATCAGCAGGTTCTCCAGCTTAATATCACGGTGAAACACTCCACGGCGACAGCACATATGAGCAGCCATTGTTGTCTGCGCCATAATAAACCGCGCTGTGTCTTCATTTAGGATGCCTTCGTGACCATTCAAAAAATCCCACAGATCTTTACACGGTGAGGGACGCTCCAAGACCATGATATATCGGTCAGGCTGGTCCTGCCAGTCCAGCAGCTCAATGATCTCTGAAACTTTGGGGCCCCTATTAGCAAGGATTAATAGGCCGACCTCTAATGGGAATTGTGCACGATGACCAGGCTGGAAGAAAGATCATTGTTATATGAAGGTGTTGTCATTATGTTTACATATTTTAATTTGAAAACAACATAGTGAGTGTAGCCTACTTACAATGTAGATGTATTTCATGTTCTGCGGCTTTCTGGCAATTTTCACTGCCACCTGATAATAAAAAACAAAAAACATTGTAACATTTCTAACACGTCAAATGCAGTAAATAGTGAAAAAATATACACAAAAAGACTTGAAATGGCTATAGTGAGACAAAATAAATGTGTTGGCTAAATATTGTAAGAAAAAGACGATACCTCAAGGCCATCCTCCAAGCGTTTCCCTTCATAAACCGAGCCGAATGATCCCTCACCGAGCATTCTGCCGATTTCATACCGGCTCAAAATGTTGTCTGCAAAAAGTGCAACTTCATTTTAGTTACATGGACAGCAGTGAGTTTAATGCTCGAGGTCATGGCCGTAAACTCACCCTCAGTTGTCACGTCCACTCTGTTGTTGTGACCTGGTGCTGGACTGACTGGACTGTGCTGGACTGGAGCTGGAGGGGTTTGAACCTGCTGATCTTCAAGACCACCGGATAGAGCTTCCTGAAGACCATGATCCTCTGCACCACAGACACTGGACTGTAGACCATTTTGATCTAAATCAAGGAATATCAAGGACACACTTCTTTACAAACCAACCCTCAACAAACTACTTGTCTGGCCTTAAAATAAACTATAATACTAAATAAATGAATAAAGTGAATCAATCAATTAAATAAATAAATTATTAATTAAATTAAATTGTATTAAATTAAATGAAACACTGCATAGTCATATTATGGTGATTCTTCAGTTACTACATGAATTCTTAAACAAATAAAAGTTCTGTGTAAATATTTAAGACATGTCCTGGGAAAAATAATTATAACTTTGATCAAACTTTTGGATTTTGATATAGGTGTGAATTTGTAACATATGGTAATTACATGGCACTTCATCCAAGGGAACAGACAAATTCCCTTAATTAATTAAGTTCCCGTGAATGACACGTTTCCATTAATGGATACTCATATCTAGCTGAAAATGATGTAGACTTTATGATGTACAGAGCACTAATAAACAGCATTTACACATTCTCAACTGGTCATTGGATTTACCCTCAGCGTGTCTCTCACTAATGGTTGCAGTGGTCTGATCCTCCACTTTCTGACCCTGACCTGAGCCACTGCTGTGAAGAGAGAGACGCTCTCCAGAACTCCAGTGAAGAGAGAGCAGGTCTACAGAACTACTCTTCTTCCTCTGTCTCTCCTGACTATCACTTTCCTCACTAACAGGCTGATGATATACATAGAACACATAGAAGAGATTTGACCTTGATTTCTTCCCATATCACAATAAACAAAGAACATTTAAAACAAATGCACAAAAAGGTGTCAAAATCTTCCAATTATTAATATATATTAAAATTCATTTGTAGCTTATTAGGGCCAATATACCTCAAACCATTTCTGGAAAAGTGCTGGACTGTGGTGGACTGGAGCTGGAGGGGTTTGAACCTGCTGATCTGCAGGAGGAAGAACTTCAAGACCACTGGGTAGCGGTTCCTGAAGACCATGATCCTCTCCAGCACAGACACTGGACTGTAGACAATGTTGATCTAAAGCAGGGAATATCAAGGATACACTTCTTTACAAACCAACCCTCAACAAACTACTTGTCTGGCCTTAAAATGTATAATACAGAATAAATACATAAAGTGAATCAATCAATTCAATAAATAAATAAATAATTAATTAAATTAAATTAATAAATTAAACACTGCATAGTCATATTATGGTCATTCTTCAGTTGCTACATGAATTCTTAAACAAATAAAAGTTCTGTTTAAATATTTAAGACATGTCCTGGAAAAAAATTATAACTTTGATCAAACTTGTGGATTTTGATATAGGTGTGAATTTGTAAAATATGGTAATTACATGGCACTTCATCCAAGGGAACAGACAAATTCCCTTAATTAATTAAGTTCCCGTGAATGACACGTTTCCATTAATGGATAATCATATCTAGCTGAAAATGATGTAGACTTTATGATGTACAGAGCACTAATAAACAGCATTTACACATTCTCAACTGGTCATTGGATTTACCCTCAGCGTGTCTCTCACTAATGGTTGCAGTGGTCTGATCCTCCACTTTCTGACCCTGACCTGAGCCACTGCTGTGAAGAGAGAGACGCTCTCCAGAACTCCAGTGAAGAGAGAGCAGATCTACAGAACTACTCTTCTTCCTCTGTCTCTCCTGACTATCACTTTCCTCACTAACAGGCTGATGATATACATAGAGCACATAGAAGAGATTTGACCTTGATTTCTTCCCATATCACAATAAACAAAGAACATTTAAAACAAATGCACAAAAAGGTGTAGAAATCTTCCAAATATTAATATATTCAAATTCATTTGTAGCTTATTAGGGCCAATATACCTCAAACCATTTCTGGAAATGTGCTGGACTGTGGTGGACTGGAGCTGGAGGGGTTTGAACCTGCTGATCTGCAGGAGGAAGAACTTCAAGACCACTGGGTAGCGGTTCCTGAAGACCATGATCCTCTCCAGCACAGACACTGGACTGTAGACAATGTTGATCTAAAGCAGGGAATATCAAACAAAAGCATGTTTCAAACAAATAATTATAATTATTAAACATTGGATCCTCATATTATGGCTATTCTTCTGTTTAAATGTTTCATTTTTTTTAAACAACCCTTGTTTAAATATTCATGACATGTCTTGGAATAAAAAATCAATCTGATTATTGGCTCGATCAAACTTCAGTTGTATTTTGATATAATAATGGTGTGGTCATTTAATTAATGATGACACTCCAGTGATATTCTCCAATGGTCATTTGATTTACCCTCAGCTCTTCTCTCCTGTATCGGTGCGGTATTCTGGTCTGCGATGATGCCGCTCCAGTCCCAGTAATGAAGCTTCACAGAGCTGTCCATCCTCCTCCTCTTTCTCCTTGGTGTGGACGGACGTCCATCATCTGGGCTCTGCTGGCTGTCTCTCTGGCACTCTCTCTTCCTGTGAGCCGGACCTGTGGGCACAGAAACAAACTCACAAGACAGAGGTGTTAAATGTTCAGGAATAAGGTCGGGGGGTGTCCGGGTCGGGCCTTGCATCCTCCTTCAAACTGCAACGAAAACAATACAAATACAATACAAAATAGAATACAATACAATGCTCCTCAGAAATACCCCTCCCCAAAACAACTAAATAAATAAAATAAAACTCCCTCTAAAACAAGAAAACAACAATACAATTAAAGAGTCCTCAGAAATAATATGAACTTTAAAAAAATAAATCGATGTAACGTTAGAGGATAAATATTATCCGATCTCCTTCTAGAATAAAAGTTTCCTCTCTGAAATCCTCAGAACAGCTTCAAAATCTCCAGATCAGCGCAGAAAATATTCAGCAAAAGTCTCTCAACCAACAGATTGCGATCAAAGTGTTTGTTGATAATATTTGCAGTCAGAATTCATAAGACGCGTCGCCATAGCAACTAAAATTCGAATCACTCATATGCACGCATGCGCACCCGAAGTCGCGTGCGTGAGCAAAGCGCACATCGAATCTGCAAACAAACCGAGTCTGTCCATGCAGGACTGAATGTAATTATTAAATAACCATTTAACAAGTGATATAATAATGTATCAGCTAAAAAATGGAAGTTTAAAATTCGACGGTTAAAACATGAAATAAGGTGCCATGAATCAGTTCAATTGAGTTTGATGTGGCTATATTGTCAGTAATAAAATAATCATTAAAAATGTGATCGTTAAAAAAAAGTATCAAACATTTATGTCAATTCGATTCATAGTCAGATGAATACTAATGTTGTCCACCAGAGGGAGCCGCAGGATAGCAAATCCTTTACGATCACAGTTCATAATAATTAAGTTATAATGCTAACTTTGTTTTAAATAGTTGATATAAAAACGTTTCGATTGTTAGATTCATTCAGATACAGAAAAAGAAATGTACATATGATGAATATATAATATAGTGCAAAAAGTTATTTTCTAGGGTTATTTTTTCTAATTGTCTAATGAGTTTATTCATGACTTTTATGAGGTAAATGTAACATTGCTCTCAAGCTTTCTTAGTTTGAGTGATTACATGAGACATGATTAGTTTATTCATGATAGTTTATTTAGAAATGTGTAAAAAGGAAGAAATGGTATTCAGTTAAGAACCGCTTGAACTGAGCTAGGAGCTACAATGAGGTCGGAGGAGCTAACTTTACAACACGCGACATTAAAAATGTCAAAATGGTATTTATTGTTTAAATTTGATAATAATATTGACATAATTTGAAATCTGAAACTTTATAACAAAGCACAAAAACAAATTGCGATTTATTCGATAAAAAGGTGCACTACAATGTTCTGTTCGTTCATCAACTAAAAATGACTGACTAAAAGATTGATTCTTCGAATTTAAGAATTGATATTCCTTCATAAAAATAAGAAGCGAAAAAAAAGAGAGAATTAGTTATTCTTACCCAGCCCTGTATTTTGAATCAATATTCATTTGGATCACGCAAAACAAAAACGCAGAATGGATCAATTATATTAACTATAATCAGCAGAGATTTATTGACTTATGTTTGGAGATCAGTGTTGCACTTTTACCAAATAATACTGCACAGGGAGGAACATTTAACGAATATGATTGAGTCCAAAAAGCTTAAAGAGCAGAAGTTAAGAACAACTTGATTTAAAGTTTGGAGAATTATGAGGATGGTTTGCTAAGTTGGAGTTGCAATATTGAAAGGGGGTTATTATTCTGTACTTCCCATGTTAAGATCACTAGTTGAAAGTCTCCTCATATCCTTAGCAATCACAATGTGAAGCGGTGTAACAATACACATACCATTTCTCAAAATCAGGTACGCCAATATTGTTTATATGACATATTATTTATTGAACAATAATAGTTAATGAACAATAACAGCCATTATACAGGAATACAAAGTTTGTAGAATAGCAAACAGACAAGCCAACAATTCAGTCAAAGTACAAAGGTTGAATAAAAATATAAAGTTATAAAAACGTAACTTTGCCCTCAGTCAAAACGATTTGATCGGGAAAAAATAACAGATTTGTAATATCATTTACACTATCTACATTGCATTTTCATGTGTGGTCACCAAATACTGCTAGATGAAAATATCACTTCCTCAAAAAGGCGCCAGACACTACCAGGGCTACAAAGCATTGTGGGACCACTCATATCAGCCTGTTGGATACAAAGCAGAAGGAGGAAGCAGCCAAAGACTGGAAATTCTGTGACATAATAATAATAATAACAAATAATACATTTTATTTAAAGGCGCCTTTCATGGCACTCAAGGACACCTTACAAAATTAATTTAAAAAAAAGACATTAAACAATCAAACCAGTACAGCAACAAACATTAAATCACATAAAAGCCTGCCTGTACAAATACGTTTTAAGACGAGATTTAAAATCTGAGAGACTAGAGCTGTTGCGAACCTCTACAGGAAGAGAGTTCCATAAATGGGGAGCAGCATAGCCAAAAGCTCGTGATCCCATAGAAGTTGTCAGAGTGCGTGGTTGAATACGTGTAAGTGCAGAAGCAGATCTTAGAGTGTGGGAAGGAATGTGTATATGAAGAAGATCTTGAAGATAGGAAGGAGGCAAATTGTTAAGTGCTTTGTAAGTTAAAAGTAAGATTTTAAAATGTACACGGAATTTAACTGGGAGCCAATGCAACTTCTGTAAAACAGGTGAAATGTGTTCAAAAGTGGAAGTTTTGGTAATGACTCGAGCTGCAGCATTTTGGAGGAACGGTCTTAAAGTGGTTCAAATCTTTTTTAACCAATAGAACTTTTTCAGTTAAAATAGGAAATTCTAATTCATTATCGCGCAAGCTAACCTGTGGTGTACCGCAGGGGTCTGTTCTTGCACCTACTCTTTTCTCTCTCTATCTGCTTCCCTTGGGATCTATCTTTAGGAAACACAACGTTTCTTTTCATTGCTACGCTGATGATATGCAAATCTATCTGCCTCTGACCTCTGATAATGAGCATGCTCTTAGTTGTTTTTCCACATGTCTGGACGACGTAAAATCATGGCTCTTAAAAAATTTCCTTTTTTAAAATTCAGATAAAACGAAAGCCATTGTTTTTAGCCCCTCCGAAACCAGTAGACAAAACTCACAAAATTTAGAAATGTCAAACCTGAGTACCTCATCCCAAGTGCGTAATCTAGGTGTGATGATCGATAATAGTCTGAAATTTGACAGGCAAATTGCCTCTGTAGTGGGCTCTAGCTTCTTCTATTTACGCTCTCTCTCTAAAATTAAATCTTTTCTCTCTAACGCCTCTTTAGAGGTTGCTGTCCATGCCTTCATAACATCGAGGCTGGACTATTGCAACTCTCTATATTATGGTGTTGCTAAGACTCAAATTTCACGCCTACAAGTCGTTCAAAACGCAGCAGCGAGATTTCTGAAGGGATGTAAAAAGTTTGAGCATGTTACACCCCTTCTGAGATCCCTACATTGGTTACCGGTTCAGTATAGAATTGAATACAAAATTCTATTGCTGGTCTACAAATCACTAAATAATCTTGCACCATTATACCTGTCAGACCTACTTCACTTATATACCCCCAAGCGAGGGCTTAGATCGGTAAACAAATTCCTCCTTCAGATTCCCAGAACCCGCTTGAAAAATAGGGGAAATAGAGCGTTTGAAGTAGCGGGCCCCACGTTGTGGAACAAACTCCCAATCCAAATTAAAATGGCCTCCTCCTTATCTGAGTTTAAATCTGCTCTGAAAACTCATCTGTTTGATTCAGCTTTTAATATGTAATTGGATTTTGTACTCACTGATCCTAAGTGATCATTGTTTGTTTTATTGTGTATTTTATTGCAATTTTTGTACAGCACTTTGGTCGGTTGTCAGCCGGTAGTAAATGTGCTCTATAAATAAACGGAACTTGAACTTGAACATTTTGTACTAACTGTAATTTATGAAGAGATTTGGAAGGAATCCCATAAAACAAAGCTTTACAATAGTCGATTCTAGATGTGACAAGAGCATGCACAAGTGTAGCAGTGCTCTTGAGTCAAAGGACAGGACGCAGACGATTTATATTGCGGATATGGAAGAATGCAGAACGGGTAACTCTATTAATGTGAGATTCAAAAGACAGAGTTGTGTCAAGAATGACACCCAAACTTTTGACCTGGTTCGATAGAGGAACAGAACAGTTATCTATTTCCATAGAAGAAATATTCGACTTACTTATTGTATTTTTTGAACCAACAAGAAGAATCTCTGTTTTACTGCTGTTCAATTTTAGAAAATTACTTGAACACACGCTCTGACTAATTTCCGATTTAGGCTATATTTCTGAAGACAATGTTATTTAAAGTTACAGAGATTAGTGCTCCTGTGAGCTAAATGCTGCTGAAGACATTTCGTTATGGAATACGTGAATACTTTTTTTGCTCTCAATAGTAAGTTTGCTGAATGACCATATGATTAGGGGAGCACATTGTGTCATCTGGGGGGGCACTGCCGTGCCCCCTAATGCCCACCCTTGGCGACGGGCCTCCCAGGGCTACAAAGCATTGTGGGACCACTCATATCAGCCTGTTAGATACAAAGCAGAAGGAGGAAGCAGCCAAAGACTGGAAATTCTGTGACATCCAGTGCAGGATCCTTTGGAGAGGGCCGTGGCAGAAGCAGCTTTCACAGGAACTTCTGGGGCGACTAAGAGAGCAATTCTGACATGACGTGCAGCTCTGACATTCCTCTTCATGTCTTATTCTGTGACCTGAAACAAACAAACAAAAAAGGTTACAGTCATAGATTACAATTAGAAGACTTTTTTTTTTTTAATCTTTAAAATGAAAAGTGAATATAATCTTCAAAATCATTTGTAGCTGATCTTAGGCTCATTACCTTAAACCATTCATGTCGAAGGATTTCCCTCAAATGAATCCGTTGTCTTGGGCTTTCCTTCAGGAGAGATCGAATCAGGAGGCAGCATTCTGTGCAGAACGATAGAAGCGAGTCAGATTATTACCTTAAACTTTACACCTGCTGTCTTTGTATTAAGCTGTAAGATTCGACTATTCTATAAAGTACGGTAAAAAAATCAGAAAAAAATGCTTGTATTATCCAATATCCGTCTTTTATACGGCCACTTGGCTCAGGTGTTACTTTTTCGGTATTTCTTTGTTTTGTATGATTTAAATTACAGTTGGTCTTCTTTGCTGTGATGAATTCCATCTTACCGTTTGACAAGCCAGGCTCAGACCAGGTGTCTTCCTCAATCATTTGCTTGTCTCTTGGTTCTGGAATGCGTCCACACACCAACAGGAATAAGAGCACTCCCAGAGACCACACAGTAGCTGGTTTGCCGTGGTACTTGCCCTCTGTGCAGTACTCAGGCGGGCGGTAGTCTAGAGTGCCTGCAGAAAAAAGATTTGTCTGATGGGTAAGTACCATAGCATGAAATACCATAGCATGTGGTAAAAACATCTGGTGTTTTTCATTTAAAAAAATGCTGCCTCAAATGTGAGATATGGTTTATATGATACCAATTTAACTAGTCAATAGAACTTAAGTCCCAAACTACAGGTTTGATTCATAATTCATACCACAGAATCTTTCATAGCCAGATTCCTGCAGGAGATCCCCGCAGCCGAAGTCAATCAGTTTGACCTGAAGAGTTTCTGTGTTGATCAGCAGGTTCTCCAGCTTAATATCACGGTGAAACACTCCACGGCGACAGCACATATGAGCAGCCATTGTTGTCTGCGCCATAATAAACCGTGCTGTGTCTTCATTTAGGATGCCTTCGTGACCATTCAAAAAATCCCACAGATCTTTACACGGTGAGGGACGCTCCAAGACCATGATATATCGGTCAGGCTGGTCCTGCCAGTCCAGCAGCTCAATGATCTCTGAAACTTTGGGGCCCCTATTAGCAAGGATTAATAGGCCGACCTCTAATGGGAATTGTGCGGGATGACCAGGCTGGAAGAAAGATCATTGTTATATGAAGGTGTTGTCATTATGTTTACATATTTTAATTTGAAAACAACATAGTGAGTGTAGCCTACTTACAATGTAGATGTATTTCATGTTCTGCGGCTTTCTGGCAATTTTCACTGCCACCTGATAATAAAAAACAAAAAACATTGTAACATTTCTAACACGTCAAATGCAGTAAATAGTGGAAAAATATACACAAAAAGACTTGAAATGGCTATAGTGAGACAAAATAAATGTGTTGGCTAAATATTGTAAGAAAATGACGATACCTCAAGGCCATCCTCCAAGCGTTTCCCTTCATAAACCGAGCCGAATGATCCCTCACCGAGCATTCTGCCGATTTCATACCGGCTCAAAATGTTGTCTGCAAAAAGTGCAACTTCATTTTAGTTACATGGACAGCAGTGAGTTTAATGCTTGAGGTCATGGCCGTAAACTCACCCTCAGTTGTCACGTCCACTCTGTTGTTGTGACCTGGTGCTGGACTGACTGGACTGTGCTGGACTGGAGCTGGAGGGGTTTGAACCTGCTGATCTTCAAGACCACCGGATAGAGCTTCCTGAAGACCATGATCCTCTGCACCACAGACACTGGACTGTAGACCATTTTGATCTAAATCAAGGAATATCAAGGACACACTTCTTTACAAACCAACCCTCAACAAACTACTTGTCTGGCCTTAAAATAAACTATAATACTAAATAAATGAATAAAGTGAATCAATCAATTAAATAAATAAATATATTAATTAAATTATATTGTATTAAATTAATAAATTAAACACTGCATAGTCATATTATGGTGATTCTTCAGTTACTACATGAATTCTTAAACAAATAAAAGTTCTGTGTAAATATTTAAGACATGTCCTGGGAAAAATAGTTATAACTTTGATCAAACTTTTGGATTTTTGATATAGGTGTGAATTTGTAACATATGGTAATTACATGGCACTTCATCCAAGGGAACAGACAAATTCCCTTAATTAATTAAGTTCCCGTGAATGAAACGTTTCCATTAATGGATACTCATATCTAGCTGAAAATGATGTAGACTTTATGATGTACAGAGCACTAATAAACAGCATTTACACATTCTCAACTGGTCATTGGATTTACCCTCAGCGTGTCTCTCACTAATGGTTGCAGTGGTCTGATCCTCCACTTTCTGACCCTGACCTGAGCCACTGCTGTGAAGAGAGAGACGCTCTCCAGAACTCCAGTGAAGAGAGAGCAGATCTACAGAACTACTCTTCTTCCTCTGTCTCTCCTGACTATCACTTTCCTCACTAACAGGCTGATGATATACATAGAGCACATAGAAGAGATTTGACCTTGATTTCTTCCCATATCACAATAAACAAAGAACATTTAAAACAAATGCACAAAAAGGTGTAGAAATCTTCCAAATATTAATATATTCAAATTCATTTGTAGCTTATTAGGGCCAATATACCTCAAACCATTTCTGGAAAAGTGCTGGACTGTGGTGGACTGGAGCTGGAGGGGTTTGAACCTGCTGATCTGCAGGAGGAAGAACTTCAAGACCACTGGGTAGCGGTTCCTGAAGACCATGATCCTCTCCAGCACAGACACTGGACTGTAGACAATGTTGATCTAAAGCAGGGAATATCAAGGATACACTTCTTTACAAACCAACCCTCAACAAACTACTTGTCTGGCCTTAAAATGTATAATACAGAATAAATAAATAAAGTGAGTCAATCAATTTAATTAATAAATTATTAATTAAATTAAATTGTATTAAATTAATAAATTAAACACTGCATATTCATATTATGGTGATTCTTCAGTTGCTACATGAATTCTTAAACAAATAAAAGTTCTGTGTAAATATTTAAGACATGTCCTGGGAAAAATAGTTATAACTTTGATCAAACTTTTGGATTTTTGATATAGGTGTGAATTTGTAACATATGGTAATTACATGGCACTTCATCCAAGGGAACAGACAAATTCCCTTAATTAATTAAGTTCCCGTGAATGACACGTTTCCATTAATGGATACTCATATCTAGCTGAAAATGATGTAGACTTTATGATGTACAGAGCACTAATAAACAGCATTTACACATTCTCAACTGGTCATTGGATTTACCCTCAGCGTGTCTCTCACTAATGGTTGCAGTGGTCTGATCCTCCACTTTCTGACCCTGACCTGAGCCACTGCTGTGAAGAGAGAGACGCTCTCCAGAACTCCAGTGAAGAGAGAGCAGATCTACAGAACTACTCTTCTTCCTCTGTCTCTCCTGACTATCACTTTCCTCACTAACAGGCTGATGATATACATAGAGCACATAGAAGAGATTTGACCTTGATTTCTTCCCATATCACAATAAACAAAGAACATTTAAAACAAATGCACAAAAAGGTGTAGAAATCTTCCAAATATTAATATATTCAAATTCATTTGTAGCTTATTAGGGCCAATATACCTCAAACCATTTCTGGAAATGTGCTGGACTGTGGTGGACTGGAGCTGGAGGGGTTTGAACCTGCTGATCTGCAGGAGGAAGAACTTCAAGACCACTGGGTAGCGGTTCCTGAAGACCATGATCCTCTCCAGCACAGACACTGGACTGTAGACAATGTTGATCTAAAGCAGGGAATATCAAACAAAAGCATGTTTCAAACAAATAATTATAATTATTAAACATTGGATCCTCATGATATTATGGCTATTCTTCTGTTTAAATGTTTAATTTTTTTAAACAACCCTTGTTTAAATATTCATGACATGTCTTGGAATAAAAAATCAATCTGATTATTAGCTCGATCAAACTTCAGTTGTATTTTTATATAATATGGTGTGGTCATTTAATTAATGATGACACTCCAGTGATATTCTCCAATGGTCATTTGATTTACCCTCAGCTCTTCTCTCCTGTATCGGTGCGGTATTCTGGTCTGCGATGATGCCGCTCCAGTCCCAGTAATGAAGCTTCACAGAGCTGTCCATCCTCCTCCTCTTTCTCCTTGGTGTGGACGGACGTCCATCATCTGGGCTCTGCTGGCTGTCTCTCTGGCACTCTCTCTTCCTGTGAGCCGGACCTGTGGGCACAGAAACAAACTCACAAGACAGAGGTGTTAAATGTTCAGGAATAAGGTCGGGGGGTGTCCGGGTCGGGCCTTGCATCCTCCTTCAAACTGCAATGAAAACAATACAAATACAATACAAAATAGAATACAATACAATGCTCCTCAGAAATACCCCTCCCCAAAACAACTAAATAAATAAAATAAAACTCCCTCTAAAACAAGAAAACAACAATACAATTAAAGAGTCCTCAGAAATAATATGAACTTTAAAAAAATAAATCGATGTAACGTTAGAGGATAAATATTATCCGATCTCCTTCTAGAATAAAAGTTTCCTCTCTGAAATCCTCAGAACAGCTTCAAAATCTCCAGATCAGCGCAGAAAATATTCAGCAAAAGTCTCTCAACCAACAGATTGCGATCAAAGTGTTTGTTGATAATATTTGCAGTCAGAATTCATAAGACGCGTCGCCATAGCAACTAAAATTCGAATCACTCATATGCACGCATGCGCACCCGAAGTCGCGTGCGTGAGCAAAGCGCACATCGAATCTGCAAACAAACCGAGTCTGTCCATGCAGGACTGAATGTAATTATTAAATAACCATTTAACAAGTGATATAATAATGTATCAGCTAAAAAATGGAAGTTTAAAATTCGACGGTTAAAACATGAAATAAGGTGCCATGAATCAGTTCAATTGAGTTTGATGTGGCTATATTGTCAGTAATAAAATAATCATTAAAAATGTGATCGTTAAAAAAAAGTATCAAACATTTATGTCAATTCGATTCATAGTCAGATGAATACTAATGTTGTCCACCAGAGGGAGCCGCAGGATAGCAAATCCTTTACGATCACAGTTCATAATAATTAAGTTATAATGCTAACTTTGTTTTAAATAGTTGATATAAAAACGTTTCGATTGTTAGATTCATTCAGATACAGAAAAAGAAATGTACATATGATGAATATATAATATAGTGCAAAAAGTTATTTTCTAGGGTTATTTTTTCTAATTGTCTAATGAGTTTATTCATGACTTTTATGAGGTAAATGTAACATTGCTCTCAAGCTTTCTTAGTTTGAGTGATTACATGAGACATGATTAGTTTATTCATGATAGTTTATTTAGAAATGTGTAAAAAGGAAGAAATGGTATTCAGTTAAGAACCGCTTGAACTGAGCTAGGAGCTACAATGAGGTCGGAGGAGCTAACTTTACAACACGCGACATTAAAAATGTCAAAATGGTATTTATTGTTTGAATTCGATAATAATATTGACATAATTTGAAATCTGAAACTTTATAACAAAGCACAAAAGCAAATTGCGAATTATTAGATAGAAGGTGCACTGTTCGTTCATCAACTAAAAATAACTGACTAGAAGAACCCTTTTTTGAATCAATATTCATATGGATCACACAAAACAAAAACGTAGAATGGATCAATTGTATAAATAAATAAATAAAAAGGTTGTAAAATTATTTATTAATCTTTTCTAAAGTGACGATTTTAGAAATTGAACGATAGCAACAGGGAATTATCCATTAACTGAAACCTGAACTGTAAAGCGTCACACGGCACCTGACATAATTAATACATTCATTTCACATTACTTTAAAAAACTATGCGTAGATTTGTATCGATTTATGCACCTCAAATAGTAGCTACTTTAAGAGTTCAAAAACTCTTAATTTGTTCAAGTAGAGGTAACTGCAGCAGGCTGGAGCAATGGGCGTGCCATGAGGTCGGTAAGAAATGGGGCGTGCCGTAAGGTATTTTTCAATTGGACGCGAAAAGCTTCCTGATCCGCGTAAAAGTGAGCCATAAACTTAATCACTATAATTACACAAATAATTATACAAGTCCAAATACATTTCTTTCACTGTAAAAATAGCAATAATGATATTAAGAATACATTCAAAAGTACATTACCTTCGAAACCTTCTGTATGGCGCGGGTTACATGACGTCATCACCACCTCGACTTTTTATAGGATCAATACTGTCTATGGATCAATCATTAAAAAACATTCATACTGTTTGTGATAAATGCACTTTTTGTAACACATCACTTGAAGATATTGAACATTTATTTTTGTATTGCCCTTTTTCTATTTCTTTTTGGACTGACTTTAAAATAGATATGAGAAACATATTTGTCTTAATTTAGAACCTCATGACATTTTACTTTGTTTCCAAAACCCATATTTTTCTGAAAAACTAAATTATATAATTCAGTTATTTTGGCGCAGTTTTATATTCATAAGACAAAAATAAAAGAAACCCTCGTATATTACCTTTTATACCACTGATCTCACAGTATACTTTGAAAGCCTTTCAAACATAAGATCACAAAACAAAGTTTTTGAAAATATCTATAACTACCTTGATATTATAAACTTTTATTTTTGCATTTATTTATATTATGTGCATTTTATACTTACTGTTATTCTCTGGTTTACACATTTTGAGCTGTATTTACAATGCCTTGTATTAATCTTGTTTTTTTTATTGCATTATACCTGAAATGTCTGTACTTGAACTAAATAATAAAATAAAAATATAATTAAAAAACAAATTAAATTATTATTTTAAAGATAAAAATATCTCCTGACACTATTAAAGTCATACTAGTTTTGAACTTTCATTTAAAGTACATACAAACTAAAAGTAATGTTATTTTTTATAATGGTAAAGCAAATGTTTTTGCTGTATAAAGGCATATATACTGTACATGTTTGATCAAACACTCACCATATAATTATAAAATTAAGTTAAAACAGTTTAATAGACTTTTAAGTGACATTAATCAATTAAGCAAAACAAACACCATTTTATACAAAATACATTGATTCAGTTGTCATTTTTACAATTCATTTTTTGAAACGTCAATAGAATGTCATCAAAGGCTTGTGTTCTAAGTCAAAACTCATTCCTTCACTGATTCATACTGTAGTAGCAGTCCATAGAACAGAAGCCATCAAACTCAGTGAAGGTGAAGACCCCCTTTTTTTTAGCTAAAGGAAATGACGTATAACTATGGTTACTGCTGATTGGCCAACCCAGTTGCCAGGAGGAAACTCCTTTGACCAATGAAAAACCTCTTACTACGCCCCTACCTCTTGCCACGCCCCTACCTCTTGCCACGCCCCTACCTCTTGCCACGCCCATTACTCCAAGCTGCAGCTACCCCTGTCTCAATTTGTTGAGTGGTGCAGCATGATGTCATCGTCGTCTTCTTCTCGAGTTTTATGGCGGTAAGGATTTAGCAAACCAACTTCAAATAATGTAAGAATGGAAGTTACTTTCTTCAATGAACTTTTAAGGAATTTCAACATTTTGTTATATCCAAATTTTATTTAAAACTATAGGCTCATAGTGTGTTTGGACAAGAGACAAAGAGCAGCAACTTTAACATTAACACAATTAAGGCACCATCACGTGGACGCCACAAAAGTCACTTGTTACTAAAACATTATCAGGTTTTTCTCCAGTATGTATTTGTTTCTTTCGTTTCAAGTAGCTTGCTCTGGAATCAGGTTTCACACAGACATGAAATCTACAATGTGATCTTAAATTGCAGAGCCATTTAAAACTCTTTCCACACCGAGAACACAAATAGGGTCTTTTGTCTGCATGACTTTTCAGGTGTATCTCTAAGTGTGAAGGCAAAATAAATGTTTTTTTACACCGATTACAATTAAATGGCCTGAGTCCAGAGTGAATGCGCAGATGATTTTTGAAATTGGTCTTTTTTGAAAACCTCTTGCCACACTCAGAACACTGCGATTTCTCTTCAGAATGAGTTTGCATGTGAATTTTCAGTTGTGTTGAATAAGAAAAACTCTTTTCACACTGAAGACACTTGTAAGGTCTCTCTCCAGTGTGAAGTCTCATGTGAGACTTAAGGTTTCCTCTATGTGTGAAACTCTTTCCACACTGAGGGCAGCTGAAAGGCTTCTCTCCGCTGTGAATTCGCACGTGAACTTTAAGGTTTGCTTTGCCTGTACAAGTTCTTCCACAGTGATGGCACATGAAAGGCTTCTTTCCTCTGTGAATCTTTACATGCCTCGTAAGATGTTCCTTGTCTGTAAAACTCTTTCCACACCGCTGACATTTTAAATTTCTTTTGTGAATTTTCATGTGACAATTAAGGTGTCCTTTATGTATGCAACTCTTTCCACACTCAGAACAGGTGAAAGGCTTTTCGTCAGTGTGAATCCTCATGTGAGTCTTAAGGTTTCCTTTAAGTGTGTAACTCTTTCCACACTCAGGACAGGGGAAAGGCTTCGCTTTGAGGTGAGTACTTTTATGCACTTTAAGCTGTTTCTTGTCTGTAAAAAACTTTCCACATTTATTGCATTTCAAAACATTCACTCTTGTGTGAACTCTCATGTGAACATTAAGCTGTCCTTTTTGTATGAAACTCTTTTCACATTGATTGCAGCTGAAACGCTTCTCTCCAGAGTGAATCTTCATGTGGTAATGAAGGGATCCTTCATGTTTTAACCACTTTCCACATTGATGGCACTTAATAAGCTTCTCCGCATTGTGACTTATCATGTCTCTTTAGATCCTTTTTTATTTTGAACCCCTTTCCACATTGTTCACATTTGAAGGGCTTCTCTTCAGAGTGAATTATCACATGCCTGTTAAGGCGTTCCAACGACATGAAACTCGCTCCACACTGATGACATATAAAATGGTTCTCTCTTGAGTGAATTCTCACGTGTAAATTAAGGGTATCTTTACGCGTGTAACGCTTTCCACACTGATCACATTCGAAAGGTCTTTCTCCAGTGTGAATCCTCATATGATCCTTTAAGGTATTGTTTCGTGTGTAACTCTTTCCACACTGATCACACGTGTACGGCTTCCCTCCGGTGTGACTCCTCATATGGATTTTAAGGTTTCCTGCTGTAGTGAAAATTTTTCCACACTGTTGGCAGGTGAAAGAACTTTTAGATCCCGTCTCCTCGCCTCTTTTTTGTGAGGAAGACTTTTCAGTCTGTGAGCAAAGTTGATCATTCAGCATATCGTGTTTCTCATACTGATCTTTCTCCAGTTGTGGACTCTCCTCTTTAAGCGGCATCAGGTCTTAAAGGTGAAAAAAGAAAAATACAAGTTAAGAAAACAAAAAAGACATCAAACAACTATTTTTTTTCAATGTGCTGAAGGTTAATTCTGTCATTATCATATTAGTGGAAAATTTAAAAAGTCTAGATACATCCAGCAGTTATTTTATGAACATTTAGATCAGTGGTTCCTAACCCTGATCCTCAAGTAACTTCAACAACGCACATTATGTTTGATTTCCTTATCAGCTTTTTAGTAGAAAACCTAAAATGTGCGTGTCAGATAAGGGAAACATTTAAACTGTGTACTGTTGTGGTACACCAGGAACAGGGTAGGCTTCTCAGATAGATTACACTACATCTACATCACTTCTCAGACATTCCATGATAGAACAAACACTACTGAACGTGTTCCATCAATGAAAACAAACGCCGAACACTGGCAACAGACACCGACAGGGGTAACACTCCGGACCGGTTTACACCTGGTATTAAGATTTTGGTCAATCGGATCACAAGTGGACAACGCTGTCCATGAATCTCTCACCCAAGCGGAAAAATGGAGGAATGTGTTGCGGCCAGATCTTTATCCCCGAAAATCACATTGTATTTGATACAAAACTAACTGGACTAAAAAATAAGAAAAAATAACTGAAAGTCATAACTGAAACTATTTTCAAAGTATTTAATTTCACAATTTTTTTTTTTTTTTTTTTACAAAAACGTATAAACTGTTAAAGACAGGTCTACTTAAAGCTGCAGTCCGGCACTTTTTTGGGTTTAAAAATATAAAAAAAGACATTTTTGAAAAAAAACGTAACCAGCCAGTGTTCAAAACGATCTGCTTGCCTTACCTCGATTCAAAACGGTAAGCTTGTAATAATGATTTTAATTCCAGTGGTACTGGTGGATTTCCGCGGGAATTTCGAGCATGTCTTTGCGTCATTACTTCACTTCTGTACACATAGAGAAGGAGTCCCCGGCTAGCGTGTGTGGATGATGGAGGTGGAGATTTAGCTCAGCACTGGGTATGGCGGATCCCGAAAGTTTAATGCGACAATCACCAGTGACAACTGGAGATTCACCAGTTGTAAAACCCAAAGACTTCGGACTTCAGAGTGGCTACAGAAAAAATATATTTTTCACGTTTTGACGTGATATAAGCAATCGTTAGATTTAATCAGCATGATATACTGTAGCCTACTGCAATGCTTCCCCCCACCCCCCGAATTTGGTCAGAACAAAAGTGAATGTTACTTGTTCAGATGACATTTTCAGATTAAAATTCTAATGTTGACACCTTCAAAAAGTATACTCTGACATTGCTGATGACAGTACAGTATCCACAGCGACGCGGCAGCGACAGGTTCTCCTCAATACATTGTGTTCATCCGCGCTGTTTCATGCCGATTTACTACCCACGCACAGTTAATAATTCCGCGAATAACTGCAATTGCAGATTTCTAACAGAGATGGCGACAAAGAGGAAAAACGACGGACTGCAGCTTTAAAGTAGACTTACTGTAACTATCCGAGGTTGTTAATTGATAGTATGCGTTTGTTAAAGTAATCAATTTGCATTATTTCAACTTATTTTTTTTAAAGAATACTTTATTTTTATTATACTTATATTTATTATATTTTATTTATAATAGGCTCCTTATATATATATATATATTATATTATATTTGTAATATAAGTATTACACCATAATAATATATATTTATATTTACTATATAGGCCTAAATTAGAGCTGCATTCGAAACGATCGCTATAAGACCCTTATTTCTCAACTGGGATCGTGTCAAGCCTTTGAAGCTGCATTGAGACTGACATTTGGACCTTCAAACTATTGGTTGCCATGAAACTCCATTATATGGAGAAAAATCCTGGAATGTTTTCCTCAAAAAACTTAATTTCTTTTCG
Source organism: Phoxinus dragarum (assembly GCA_033366665.1). NCBI lineage: Eukaryota > Metazoa > Chordata > Actinopteri > Cypriniformes > Leuciscidae > Phoxinus > Phoxinus dragarum. Next base: position 36,637 of record JARPMJ010003098.1, read on the forward strand.
ACTGAAGAAAGAAAGACATGGACATCTTGGATGACATGAGGTTAATTCACGCAGAAAACCTGATTTACACATGCTTAGACAATTTCACATGCATGAAACCTAATTCACGTACACACAAAAAAAATTCACGTGCGTGGAAAAAATGTTTCCCCACAAAAAACAATTCACATGCGCAAAATAAATTTATATATTCATAAAATACATTTCACAAATGCAAAACACAATTCGTAGATATACAACTGTGTGCAAAAACCTTTGAGTGTTTAAAATGTACGAGTTTATCCCTGAATGTGGACGTGCAATCGTCATTTGTGTGTGTTTTTGAGACTTTCCTGGCAGAGCTCTTGACCCACGCGGGTCAGTCGTACTCTTTAGCCAATCAGATGCGAGCTTACCATTCAACCAATCACATATGGAATCCCCTGAGAGTGCATTCGAGGAGCACGGTTCTGCGCACCATTTGCGCAATACGGATTAATTAGAACGGAAATGAAGCTTTCAATCCAGCATGGCGAACGAAGAACGGGTACGAGTTTAGTTTATTTAATAAAAGTCTGAGTATACACGGTTTATCGTTTACAGTTTGATTTTGAGATAGCGGATTTTTGGTGATATAGTGACATAGCACTAGTGCGATTTGATTAGTTAGCTATTATAGGCTAGGCTTACATTTAAATTTACACAACACATTGACTGATAGGCTAGAGACAGACAGAGTATAGCCTACATAGTGACACATCAATAGATAGATATAAATATAGACAGCTAGATTAATAGATAGATACATAGGCTATAGATAGTTTATAGATAGCCTACATATATAAATACATAGATAGATTATAGATGCATATCTAGGTACATAGATAGATTATAGATACATATCTAGATACATAGATAGATTCATATAGATAGATAGATAGATTTGGATAGATAGATACCCAGAACTCATGATCCACTAACTTACTGGAAAGAGAGAGCAGTAATCTTTCCTCATTTGTATGTCCTAGCTAAAAAAATGTCTTTGCATGCCAGCAACAAGTGTCCCTTGTGAGAGGATTTTTTATAGGTTACAAGCGTCACATATTAGAAAAATACAATAATAAAAAAACAACACATTTTTTTAATGGCTCGTCAAGGTTGTTTCAGGATCAACACCTGCAAGTGACCACTAGGTGTCAGCTTGGAGACGGGTGTCGGATTGATTCAAAGCCTCGAAACAATATGGCACATTTGGTTCAACTGTTTCATTGCTTCACGAAGCCTCGATCTGCCCACCACTACTGTCCTGCACAGTTAATCTCCAACCCTAATCAAACACACCTGCCTTTAATTTTCAAGTGATCCTGACGTGCTCTGCCCCTAGATATGCGTGTGAAAGCATGGGGAGCGATCCCGGGCTTTCACACGCATATCTAGGGGCAGAATGCTTGATCAAGCACAAATCAGATCAGATAAGAAAAGACCGCTCGTCACGGTCCGGGCTCGAAAGCGCGGGGGACGGCGAGCGAACTGCAGCGCATAGCCCTGTTTTACAAAGTTCAGCACCCATTCTGACACGCCCGGGATCGCTCCCCATGCTTTCGCACGCATAGCTAGGGGCAGAATGGTCTCCGTGTTCTGACCGCCGCACTGCGCGGGTTCGAGAAACTGAAACGGAGGTATCAACACGGCGCGCGCGCCCTCGTTGTCTGAAGAGTGCTGCTCGCTGACGACAGCAGCCGCTGTTTCACATTCAATGACTCGGTCGCTAAGGACGGAGAACAATTTATGGCGAGAACAGGTAATTTGTAGCCTACTGTATCTTTCAACAGTGTTCGTGTTTTTTTTTACTATAGTAGAGATGATCGGTTCACGTGCGCTGTCTGATGTTTACTGCATCACTCGACATGGAGAGGTTGGGTAAAGTAATAATTACAAGAGCTTCACGGTTATCGGATACAAGCATTCAACGGCCCTGTAGTATATATATATATATATATATAAATATAGGTTATTTGTGTTTGCGCACGTGATATCAGGAAGCAATGTAATAACGTTACCTGTAATACACACATGATAGCGATGCGCAAATCGAGTGTGTGTGTGTCACAAATCATTATTGTTTCTTCAACTTATTAAAATATCTTACTTTAGTGCAACTATCTGTTTCTGCTTCTTTATCATATTTATAGTGTGTGATTTACAAAATACCATATCCTACATCACAGATTTTGATATGTGAGGTATACTGCCCCCATCTGGTATGGAATGTGGAGTATGACTTGATTTTTTTTGCCAGACAATTACACATGGCACCTTTAATGAAAACCTAGTCTGGATTATTCATAACCTCAGGCCCTGCAGGACAATGAGAAAGCTTGACAACGCAGCAGTGGCTTAAGTTTAACATAAGGCAACAACATAACAAAATGTGAAAAATGAAGGGGGTTTCAATACTTTTGCAAGGCACTGTATATCACTTAAAAAGCAGATTTTAGCTAATCAGCTATAATTATGGCACTTATATGACTGGATTCTTCATCTCATGTACATGACTTTTAAAAATGATTATTTATTTGTTTTAATATCAACATTTTAATGAGAACAGAACAAAATTACTGAGTTCACATTTGAAAACCAACCTGTTTGTTCCTCAATATCTTCATGTTTCACTCTGGGCCGGGTTTCCCGATAACGATGTATTTTAGCTCTTAAGAGCGCTCTCTACGTGCAAGGTTACGAACGCTCGCGGCAATTCCACGCGCGTTTCCCAAAAATGCACTTTGTAATGTTTGCTCACTGGCTAAATCATATTTGACATATAATAACTGGAACAGACACGGACCCTTCGAACTGTGCGCTTTTTATTATTATTCTCCCATTACACACACCTAGTCTCGCGAGACTCGCGAGACTTGCCCGAGGGCTACGGTGTCCCTTAATGGACATACAGTCAGGATGTTACATCTCCCTTCTTAAGAAACAAATGGTATTACCTAAACACACACAACATTAATTTCCTTGAACGTAACAATTGTGCTTAATGCACATATAAGCAGTCTGACAAGTACAGTCTGTGGTCGTCATTAGTGTTATTGCTGTAATGTAAACAAGTAGCCTACGGGCAGCATTTAAATGACATAAGACGTGGATGTATACAAGTCATTAGTTTTCTAGTCAGAAACCATGTTTTGATGTTTTGTATGATTCAAGTAACTTGAAGGTGAACTAGTTGTGAAAAGATAGAACAGGCAGTCAAACTGATTTCACAGTGTTTCTGAGGTATCGGGTAAGTAACAGGTTTGTAAGAACATTTTCTTTCGGTTTTCTTTTTTTTTCCTTTTTCTTTTTACAAGAGACAGAAACAACAGTTTAACTACAATTTTTTTTTTTTTTTTTAGGGCAGCGATCCGCCTACACCCTTTACATTATAAGTCAAGGACTTGTCTTGGCCTGGAGATGCGGCCAAACCTTGTTGTGTAATTGGGCTTTTGTTGGTTTGTTGGTTGCGGGTGGTCCGCAGGTTCAGGTTGTGGTGGCTGTGTGTTATTGGTGTGTGTTTCTGCATGCTGTGTGTCTTTAGTGTCTGGAGCATCTCTGCTTTCGCGGAGGTGCCAACGGTTGCGTCGTAGAGTTTGTCCATCTTTTGTCTGGATGTGGTAGCTCCTATGTGTGTGTGCATGTTGTGTTACCGTTGCAGGTCTCCAGGAACCATCCTCCTGACGGAAACGAATAGGTGTGCCAGCAGGTAGGTGAGACAATGGCTTGGTGCCTCTGTTGAAGTATGCTTGTTGGCGGTGTTGGCACGCCTTCCGTCTGTCTTGGACAGCTTTCTGAGGTGCAACTTGTGGCCGCAGATGTCTACTGGTCGCTGGGAGTATGGAACGTAGTCGTCGGCTCATCAGAAGCTGGGCCGGTGACTGGAGGTTGTCCACTGGAGTGTTCCTGTACTCCAGCAGAGCGAGGTAGGGGTCTGTGTTTCCAGCTTTTGCCTTGTCCAGGATGCGCTTTGCTGTCTGGACAGTCTTTTCAGCAAGGCCGTTGCTCTGTGGGTAGCGTGGACTTGTGGTGGTGTGGGTGAAGTTCCACGCGTTTGCAAAGCAGCGGAACTCCTCAGAGCTGTAGCATGGTCCGTTGTCGCTGATGACTGTCTCTGCGATGCCGTGACGGGCGAACGCGGACTTGAGTTTGGCGATTACTGCAAGTGAGGTGCAGCTCGTGAGTTGCTCCATTTCAAAGAATCTACTATAGTAGTCTACAATGACGATGAAGTTTTGAGTGTTCCATGTGAAGAGGTCTGTGCCAACCACTTGCCATGGTCTCTCGGGTATGTCATGTGAGCACAGGGGTTCTTTGTGGTTAGCATCGCGTCGTTCCTGGCATATACAGCACTGTTCTACTATTGCTTCTATTTGTTTTCCCATTCCGGGCCAAAACAGGAGGTCTCGTGCTCTATGCTTGCTTTTCTCCACACCCATGTGTCCTGCGTGTATGCGCTGGAGCATGCCTCCTCTGAGGCTCTGGGGAACTATGATTTTCTCACCTTTGAAAAGTATTCCTTCCATCTCAGAAATCTCATCTCGGTGGTTCCAATATTCCTGGATGCTGAGCGGGCATTTCCTCCTTTCGTCAGGCCATCCGTTCTGTGTGGCTTTTCTGAGTGTGGTAAGCTGTGCATCTTGTGCTGTTGCGTCTTTGATCTCTAGTAGCTTGCTGTCACTCACTGGAACAGTACTTATGAGTGTATGTACCTGTGCTTCCATGCTTTCCATAAGGCTGCTGTCTTGGTGCTCGATGGATTTCCGGGACAGGGTGTCGGCCACTGGGATGTCCTTTCCGGGCCGGTGGATGATGTGAATGTTATATTTCTGGAGCTGTAGTATCATCCTCTGTAGCCGCGGTGGTGCTGCGGCCAGCGGTTTTCGGAGGATTGCTTCCAGAGGTTTGTGGTCAGATTCTACAATCACACTCCGGCCATACATGTATTCGTGAAAACGCTTACAGCCGAATAAAACTGCATACAGTTCCTTTTCTATTTGGGCGTAATTCACTTCGGTGCTGTTGAGTGACTTGGAAGCATAGGCGATGGGTTTTTCGTCTTGAAGCATTACAGCGCCGAGGCCGCATTTTGAGGCATCTACTTGGAGTCTTAGTTCTTTTAGTGGGTCAAAGTACGCAAGCACAGGGTGATCTGTTATCAATTTTTTCGTCTGCGTGAATGCTTGGTCGTGGTTTTTGTCCCATATAAATTCACTGTCCTGCTTCAGCAGTTGGCGTAGTGGTGCGTTTATCTCGGAGAGGCGTGGTGCGAATCTGGCCAAATAGTTAATCATCCCGAGGATGGTTTCCAACTCCCCTTTGCTTGTGGGTGGCTGCATTTCTCGTATCGCTTTCACCTTTGCCGGGTCTGGCTTGACGCCTTCTCGCGAGAGCGTGTGACCAAAGTAGCTGACCTCTGATACACTTATTTGGCATTTGTCGGGATTTAGCTTTACCCCTCTTTCTCTTGTGCGCTTCAGCATGGCCCTGAGGTTGTTATCATGTTCAAGCTTTGTCTTACCGAAGACTAGTATGTCGTCGACAATGGCAGCTACACCTGTGAGGCCTTCATATGTCTCGTCGACGCGCCTTTGGAATTCGTCTTGGGCTGAATTGATTCCGAACGGCAGCCTCAGGAACCTGTATCTGCCGAAGGGGGTATTAAATGTTGTTAACAGGGAAGACGTTGTACTCAGCTTTATGGCCCAATAGCCTGATCTGGCGTCGAGGACGCTGAAGTACTGCGCTCCGGCGAGCTTTGTGGTGACGTCTTCTAGAGTCGGCAAGGGGTAGTGGGGCCTTTTTATTGCCTTGTTGAGGTCTCTGGGGTCCAGGCAGACTCTCAGCTTGCCAGTCTGTGGTTTTTCGACGACTACGAGGGCGTTAACCCATTCTGTGGGCTCTGTCACTTTGCAAATTACGTTGTTCTCTTCCATCTTGTCGAGCTCTTTTTTCAGTCTGTCTCGCAGAGCGATCGGTACTCTTCGTGGTGGGTATACTACTGGTGTGGCGTGTGGGTCGACATGGAGGTTGCACTCCCCTGGAAACTCTCCTATGCCCTGGAAGACGTCTGTGTATTCTTTAAGGAGGCTGTCTGTGTCTGTACATGGTTTCGCTTCTTCCTCGGCCACAGCCAGTATCAGTTTGATTAACTTGAGGTCTAGACTAGCTCTCATCCCTAGGATGGGGGGTGCTTTGGTGTCTACTATGTAGAATTCGAGCACGATGGAGGTGTTTTTATACTTGCACTTTAGACGACAGGTGCCCTTCACTTTCAGGAACTCACCACCATAGCCGGAGATTTTTTGGGTGGTTGGTTTTATGGCAGTATCTCTAAACAGTCTTTCAAATGTGTGTACGGGAATTGCATTGGTCTGTGCACCAGTGTCAATTTTGAATTTAACTGTCTGAGTCCCGATTTCAATTTCAGCATAAGCTTGTTCGTTACATTTTCCTGTGTTTTCACTTGTAAGTCCGTCAATAAAAAGTTCTACCTCCTCATCTTCAGTGTCTTCATCCATAGTGTGAATCACTTTTCTTGAGTGTGTGTTTGTGTGTAGTTTTGACTTACAGACTTTTGCAAAGTGATTGAATTTTTTGCACTTCATGCATTGCTTTCCTTTTGCTGGACAGGCGCCTTCTTTGGTGGTATGCAGGCCGCCACATCTATCACATTCTCTTTGAGCTGTGGCGGGCTCTCTCGGCCTGGCTTTGTAACTCGTACGCGTTTGTCTGTGTTCCGGTCTTCGGGCTATGGCGTGTACAGCGTCGTTGTTGGGGTATTTGCTTCCCACCATCTCTTTTAGTTGGACTTGTGCTAGCTCATGTGATCGCGCGATGTCGATGGCTTGATCTAGCGTTAGCTCCGCGCCGTGGCTGAGCAACTTCTCCCGCACTCGCGGTGAATTTGTAGCGAAAACGATACGGTCTCGCACCATCTCGTCACTGTTGGGGTATCCACAGTCCTTTACTAACAGCTTCAATTCCGTGACAAAGTGTTCGAAAGTTTCCCCATCACCTTGCGTTTTCTCGTGGAAACGATATCTTGCGTATATTGGGTTAGACTTTGGTGTGAGATACGCGGTGTACTTATCGTAGTATGTTTGTAGTTTCTTCGCGTCTTCGTCTGCTAGCGTCCATGTGTTGAAAATGTCGCGCCCTTTTTCCCCGATCCATAAGAGGAGATAGCTGCATTTGTCCTGTTCGCGTTTTTCCCGTAGAGGTCCGGAGAATATTAGCTCCGCGTGCTGCTTGAAACGTCGCCACGCTTCTGGTAAGTTAGCTGACTCCCAATCCATCTTGGGTGCTGGGACGCCGAAACTATCCATGTTTCTGTCGGACGTGAGTACTATAGCCTCTACTCTGACACCATGTAATGTTTGCTCACTGGCTAAATCATATTTGACATATAATAACTGGAACAGACACGGACCCTTCGAACTGTGCGCTTTTTTATTATTATTCTCCCATTACACACACCTAGTCTCGCGAGACTCGCGAGACTTGCCCGAGGGCTACGGTGTCCCTTAATGGACATACAGTCAGGATGTTACACACTTAACATGAACGCGCGAGAACGCGTTCTACGTGCTACTTAAGAGTCGCTGTCCATTTGCGAAGTGCTGAAATATTACCTTATATGGATTCCTATTCTGAACGTTTAACCTAATAATCGTCATTTGTTGTGGATTAGCAATCAAGACAAGTCTATATAAAGCACCTACAGGCGGAGGCACTGACAAAATGGCTGAAAAAAAAGATACCTTTCAAAAAGATTACATTAAAGAGTGCCCTTACTTAACGGGGAGGAAGATGAAGAGGTGGAGGTGGAAGAGGAGGACGACGACTAAGATGGCATGGGACCACATGATGGCCAACCAAGAAATCGCCAATACATGGCTGGTTTTCGTGCACGTTATTGAGAGATTTTTTTTAAATTCATCCCTATATTGCCCTTGAAGCACATTTTCCACATTACTTCTTATATATTTTTTTTTGTTAATTCATTTAATTTAGGTGTGTATTTCTATCTTTTTCTTCCCTTTTTAATTATTTCATTTATAAATTAATGTAAACAAAAAACGAGTAAAATAAAGTGTACAATAAAGTACAATCAAAACATTATATTACTTACGTTGCAGTGTGTTAAATCTAGATAAAAGTGTAATCTGCCGGTTGTCCTGCAGGTGACCTCATAAATCTGTCTTCTTACGATGCACTTGGGGATGTACGATTACTCCAGAGCACTCGTAGTTCTACGTAGATTTTCAAGTGCTACTTAAGCTACGATGCTTTTGGGAAACAGACCATAATATTAAGATCAGTCGTACGATCGTTTTTACGATCAACTTAGGCTTACGATGCTTTTGGGAAACGCAGCCCAGGATGGTTCTGAAATTTTCATGTTTCCAGTCTCCTCTTTAATAAATGCCATTTTGAAAACATTAACTTATGTGACGTGAATCTCAGTTGTTTCACCAGGAGCTTCTTGTTCCTGTATGTTTTGACATTATCCCATGTTTAATATGAGGAAAGCAATTCAAAGAAAGAAAGAAAAAAACAAAACCTAATTTGTTACATATGCACTTTAGTCACAGACAGATATCATAAAATAAACATAAAATAAACTGACAAAGTATCAGTTCATGTAACGCTTTTATAGTTCAGTTTTCCGACACAAAAATATAATTCATTAATCATTTCTGAATCACGATTTAGAAATTGAATGAGAGAAAACGGCAACTGGGCTAACGTTATATCCATAACTGAAAACTGAACTGTAAAGCGTCACACGGCACCTCACATAATAATAGCCTAGCCTACTATTCATTTCACATTGCTTGTAAAAACTATACAAGACTGAACGAGTTGTATCGATTTAAACACCTCAAATACTTAAGCGTTCAAAAACTCAAACCTCTGTTGAGCCCACAGTAGACAAAACATGAGACTAAACGGTTGAGCCAGGGCAGGGGAAAGCGGTGCAGGCTTATGATGTCATGACACCAGACCTAAAATAAAAGTCCCGTCCACAGAAAGTTCATAGAAATGTAGGCTACATACATAAAAGACTACATACAAATAATAAAATGTGTCAAAGAAATTCAGAGAGAAAATTTAAAGTGAATTCTTGAATTTTAGAAAAATATATAAAAGTACTAATGAAAGAAGGAGCAGCAAATCTAATTCAGTGACAATGAAAATTTATTGGAGTATAAATAATGTAGTACTTTAAAGGCTTTAAAGACAAAAACGTCTTTAAGGCATTTGCATCTGAAAACAAAAATCTTTGTCAGAGAGTGAGTACATTTAATATATTATATATATATATATATATATAAACACACACTGGTATGCTTTGAAAAGGACAAAGTGGCAAAAGTTGTCTACAATAACGTACACAATGCCCCTAAATTAGAATCTTCAGTATTTTAAACTGTTGTTCATATGTCCCTAACATGGTGATCTTCCATTTTTTTAAATAAGTGGTTCAATTTATTTACCCGAGCTTGACCAAAATAATTATTCAAATGATTTACATTGCCCTGGTACTTAAAAATAATGCATACAAATAATAATTAAAAAAAAATTTGTTAAAGAAAATTCATAGTGAATAAAGAAAGTAAATTCAGTGATTAGTGAATACATAATTTTTCTTCTTCTTTTTCCCCAGAAATTAAGATATTTTTAATGACATTTGAGAGATTTCTGTCCCTTCATTGAAAGTAATTTCACCCAAAACTCTGACGGTCTCAGATTTCATTCAAAATATTCACTCAAAACGAAAGTCTTATGGATTGGAACGACATGAGAGCGAGAAATTGATGAGAGAATTTTAATTTCCAAAAATGTAAATTCTGTCATCATTTACTTACCCTCGTGTTGTTCCGAACCTGTATGAGTTTCTTTCTTTCTTCTGTTAAACACAAAGTAATATATTTTGAAAAATAAAAAAAGCTTCTCTCCTCTGTGAATATTTATGTGCCTTTTAAGTTGTTGTTTTTTGTCTGTAAAACTCTTTCCAAAGTTGACATTTTAAATTGTTCTCTTTTTATGAATTCTCATGTGACAATAAAGGTGTCCGTTATGCATGAACCACTTTCCACATGGTGAAAAAAGGTGAAAGGCTCAGTGTGAGATCTCATGTGATTCTTAAGGCGTCCTTTAAGATTGTATCTCCTTCCACACTGAGGACAGGGGAAAGGCTTGTCATTGGAGTGATTACTTAAATGCATCTGAAAGAGATTCTTGTCTGTAAAATGCTCCCCACATCGCCTGCATTTAAAATGTTTGTCTCTTGTGTGAACTCTCATGTGAACATTAAGCTGTCCTTTATGTATGAAACTCTTTCCACACTGATCGCAGCTGAAAGGCTTCTCTCCAGTGTGAATCTTCATGTGGTAAGCAAGGGATTCTTCATGTTTTAAACCCTTTCCGCACTGATGGCACTTGAAAGGTCTCTCCTCAGTGTGACTTCTCATGTGTCTTATGAGGTCCTTATTTATTATGAACCCCTTTCCACATTGATGGCACTTGAAAGGCTTCTCTTCACTGTGACTTCTCATGTGTGCCTTAATGTTTTTACTTATTTTGAACTTCTTTCCACATTGGTGACATTTGAAGGGCTTCTCTTCGGAGTGAATTATCACATGCTTGTTAAGGTGTTCCATGTCTTTAAAACTCTTTCCACACTGATGGCATATAAAATGGTTCTCTCTTGAGTGAATTTTCATATGTAAATTAAGGTTGTCTTTTCGTATGAAACACTTTCCACACTGATCACATGTGTAAGGCCTTTCTCCAGTGTGAATCCTCATGTGAACCATTAAGGTCTTGCTTCGTGTGTAACTCTTTCCACACTGATCACATTCGAAAGGTCTTTCTCCAGTGTGAACCATCATATGATCCTTTAAGGTATTGCTTCGTGTGTAACTCTTTCCACACTGATCACACGTGTACGGCTTCTCTCCAGTATGACTTCTCATATGGATTTTAAGGTTTCCTGATGTAGAGTAAAAGTTTCCACACTGTTCGCAGGCAAAAGATCTTTTAGATCCCGTCTCCTCGCCTCTTTTTTGTGAGGAAGACTTTTCAGTCTGTGAGCAAAGTTTATCTTCAGTTATGAAATCATGTTTCTCATACTGTACTTTGTCCTCCATTTCATTCAGTTCTGGACTCTCCTCTTTAAGTGGCATCAGGTCTGAAAGGTGAAAGAAAAAGTTAACCCCAGTTTAATGGCACATAGCAAAAGACATCAAACAGCGACAGTCATGTGAAAAAGAAAGGACACCCTATTGAATTCTGTAAATTATTTGTATTATTATTGGTAGATCTTAAAATTAGGTAAATACCTACAGATACCTCAGATGAACAAAAATACTGTGTTATTATTTATTTAACATAAACTTGGCCAAAAAAAGCCATGGTTGACAAACTAAGTACACCCTTACTGCTTCCATAGGAATTATAAGGGTAAATGGCAGTCAGGCACTACTAATCAAATGCCTTTGATTAACTGATCATCAGCAAGTGTGATCACCTCTATAAAAGCAGAAGTGTTGGTGTTTGTTTGCTGGTCTGGAGGATTCAGGTGTGTGTGTTTTAACAAAATTTCATGAAGGAACGACATCAGCAATAGAGAATTAGAGAATAAATTGTTGCTGCCATCAATCTGGGAAGGGTTAAATTGCCATTTCCAAATTATTTGAAGTCCATCATTCTACAGTAAGGAAGATTATTCACAAGTGGAAAACATTCAAGAGTTACCAATCTTCCCAGAAGTGGACGTTCCAGTAAATTCACCAAAAGGTCAGACCGTGCAATGCTCAGGAAAATGGCAAAACACCCAAGAGAACTACATCTCAGACTCTACAGGCCTCATTTAAAGGAACACTCCACTTTTTTTGGAAATAGGCTCATTTTCCAACTGCCCTAGAGTTAAATAGTTGAGTTTTACCGTTTTCGAATCCATTCAGCTAGTGTCCAGGTCTGGCGGTAGCACTTTTAGCTTAGCTTAGCATAGATAATTGAATCTGATTAGACCGTTAGCACTTCTAAAAAAAAAAAAAGACTCTTTAATTTTTTTTAGATTTGACTCTTCTGTAGTTACATTGTGTACTAAGACCGACAGAAAATAAAAAGTTGCGATTTTCTAGACCAATATGCCTAGGAACTATACTCTCATTCCTGCGTAATAATCAAGGAACTGTGTTGCCTTACCAGCAAGCGAAAGGAACACCAACATGTTTACCTTGTGGTGCTTAAGGCAGGATCTTTCTTGGGTAACTATGTTACCAGCTGTGGTTGGATGGTTATGTTTTAGGTGAGATTTTAGGTAAGTTGTGTTGCCTCTTTTCGTTGCCACTGTTTTAACAACAAAGTCGACATACCGGCTCGTTCATGTTAATTGGCTCTCCTCTCTCATTCGGCTTAAAGCCAAAATGTTCCCACACCGGAGCTGAAGATTGCGGCTTTGAAACAAAGTCCATGTTGGACTTTTTCTTACTAACTGGCTGTAGATGTCACGAAACAGAACAATTTATAACACAGCGGGTTCACGCCTTCTCTTCACCTGTTGGTGTCCGCTCTGTGTGTGTGCGTGCGTGTGTGTGGAGACGGAGACGCTCCGACACAGAGCAGAAAAGATAACAGCGCGATCGACTAAAATGTTTGGTGACATAAATTTTTATGTAAAAATAAATACTTTCATTATTTTTAATTATAAAAAAAAGTATCAGTCGCAATATATCGCGGCACCAAAAATGATTGCGCTCATTTCCATATATTGTGCGATACGTCCATATATTGACTATCGTGACAAGCCTAATAGTGACACATTAATAGATGCATAGAAATATATATAGACAGATAAAAATAATAGATAAATTAATAGATAGATACATAGATTAATGGAAGAGGTGTTAGTGTGGCCAGCAGGGGGCGCTCACCCTGTGGTCTGTGTAGGTCCTAACACCCCAGTGTAGTGACGGGGACACTATACTGACAAAGAGCGCCGTCCTTCGGATGAGACGTTAAACCGAGGTCCTGACTCTCTGTGGTCACTAAAAATCCCAGGATGTCTTTCGAATGAGTAGGGGTGTAACCCCGGCATCCTGGCCAAATTTGCCCAGTGGCCTCTGTCCATCATGGCCTCCTAATCATCCTCCTATATATATACTAATTGGCTTCACTGTCTCCTCTCCACCAGTAAGCTGGTGTGTGGTGGGCGTTCTGGCGCAATATGGCTGCCGTCGCATCATCCAGGTGGATGCTGCACATTGGTGGTGGTTGAGGAGATTCCCCCCTTCTATGTAAAGCGCTTTGAGTGTCCAGAAAAGCGCTATATAAATGTAATGAATTATTATTATTATTATTATTATTAATAGATAGATACATATTGATATATATATAAGGAGCCTACAGTGATAGATAGATATAAGGAGACAGTGATAGATAGATATAAGGAGCCTACAGTGAGGAGCCTACAGGTTACAAGCTTAACATATTAGACAAAAATAAAAAAATTGAATGGCTCGTTGTCAAGGTTGTTTCAGATCAACACCTGCAAGTGACCACTAGATGTCACCGTTGAGACGGGTGTCGGATTGTTTAGAAGCCTCGACACAATTTGGCACAATTGCTTCAAGTTCAACTGTTTCATTGTTTCAAGAAGCCTCGATTTGCCCACCACTAGATTTAACCCAGCATTTCAGTGTCTGTGGTGATAATGACAATGGGTTTTATTCTGCTCTTTTAAAATATATATATATAATCAGCCACATTGATATGACTGGACTAATCATAGCATGCCTAACATTTAAAAAAAGCATTAATTTGTTTAGATGAAAACAATTTATTAAGAAACAAATAATAGAGTTCACATTTGAGAACCAACCTGTTTGCTTCTCAACATCTTCATGTTTCACTCTGGATGGTTCTGAAATTCTCAGGTCTTCAGCCTCCTCTTTAATAAACGCCATCTTGATATGTCACGTGATCGCAGTTGTCACCAGGAGTTGTTCCTGTATTTTGAAAAATGTGTCATGTAAGTATGATAAAACAATTAATAGAAATGAATGTAGCAAATAACACTCATCATTTATTAACCATTTATGAGACATTTACGGGATAAACTACCAGGGTCAATGGAACAATTTTCAGATATCAATACTAGCCTAATGTAAAATAATGTTTATGTTCCACAGAAAAAAAGAAAGCCGTATATATTTGAAGCGACATGGGGGGTGCGTATAACAGTATTTTCTTTTTGGGGTCTAAATTTAATAATTGCAATATTTAACAAGAAAAAAATTGGCACTTCGTGTCAAGAATGTTGCCGTCCACTGTGTTTAACTAGCTACTGCTCAAAATCCATGCAGTAAATTTAGCCCGTGGCGTGGCTATTATTTCCCCAACCCACACTCTCGTGCTAATGGTACAGCCCAGTGAGCACAGTTATTAAAATAATAATTTCACTAAGTAAACGGGCCATCACTAAACATAAGTAATTGATTAATTTCATGTTACTTAAAATTAATCGATTTTAAAACCTTAAAAACATAATCGTTTAGACACAAACCTTTGTTGAGACCAGACCATCGACTGTAAAAGAAAAAATGTTGAGAGAGATAAGAACGGCGCAGCCTTATGACGTCGTTACACCAAAACCAAAATAAAAGTTCAAATGTTGCTTCTTAAATGGAAGGCTGCATTTTTATAAACCCTAAAATACCAAAAAAAATGTGTTTATATACACAACACATTTATGATATTGGTTATTCTTATTACATTTTGTTTCATTCAAACAGGTGTTCCATTTTCTGTTCTTGTGTGTCATTTTAACCACAAAATATGTCCAGAAACAGGCAGGGAGAACTCGAGAAGAAACACTGACCTGGCATAGCTGATCGTACCTTTTTATTTGTGGAGGCAATACAATCATTACATTGATAGAATTGACAGATTAGGAACAACAATTAAGTAAACAGAATGGAAAGGAATAAAATAGAATAGAATAAAATATGTGACAAATAATAAAGCAAAACACCAGAAAAATGACAAAAAACTGTGCAAAGGTAAAAGAGATTTTAAATTTAAAGAGATTGGTGCTATACTTGCATGACTGAAATAGCTGCATGAGAGGCGTTTCAAAGATGGCCACAGAGGGAAATTACTTGTCTTAGTTCTCTCTCACACCCAACAACAGATGCAGGAAAATACCAGCATCATTGCAGATACTTTAGCAAGCCTGGGCCTCAACACCAATAGAGAGAAGAGCAAGCCAAAATAATTGACAGGCAAGGAGGGACAGATGCAGATGTGAGAAAGCGAGAGCAGCTTTCCTCCAACCGAAGAACGTCTGGCAGAATCCTCTGAGATCAGCATCAACACGAAGACCAGGGTCTTCAACATAATTGTAAAGCCTGTCTTGCTTTATGGAGCTGAGGCCTGGAGAACCACCACCACCACCATGAAGAGAATCTAGGTTTTCATCAACACCTGCCTCAGAAGAGGCGGGCCAGACAAGAAAGTTCTTCAGCAACGAAGAACTGTGGCAACTAATGAAACGGCAACCAGTGGAAGATGACATCCTCCAAAGATGCTGGAGGTGGATTGGACATACCCTCTGCAGGCCTGCAGACAGCATCACAAGGCAAGCCCTCACCTGGAGCCCCCAAGGGAGGAGGAAGAGGTGCAGGACGAAGAAACCCCTGGCGCCGTGATCTGGAGGCAGACCTGAGGAGGATGGACCACACAAGAGAGAGATTATTTAGGGGGGCACGCTACAACTTTGTCAGCTCTTCATGCACCTCTGGGAAAAAGGGTCTAACCCCTGCTCCTCGACTGCCTTGGAGAGGACTCAGATGAGCTCGGAGTCCAGCCCGGCAATCATCTTGCGTGTTCTGTCCAGGTTAGTGGAATCCTTAGTGGGGTTACGACCACTCCTCTAAATGTGAAGCAGCCAGGGGATCATTGCTGTCATCTTCCTCGGACCCTCCAAATGAGACCAAGCCTTGCACTGGAAGAGGGACAGTGATCTTTGCTGGTGAACAGCACAGGGGAATCCTCTCGCTGTGGGGAGAGTGAGGTATGCAGGATCTGGGCTGACGTGAGCTCACCGAGTCTCGTTTGCTCACTCAGCGGCTGCTTATGGCAAATGGACTCGCACATTTGGGCACACGAGACGCCATTGGTCTGTGCAGTTGCACAGACATGATTAAATCAGACTCCAGCATTTTCTGAGAAAAATAAAAAATAAAGTTATTTAAACTTTTGGAAGTAAAACTAAGAAAAGAAAAAAAAAGTATATATATATTATATAGGCCTATATATATATATATATATTATGAATTGAGGACATTTTTACAGTGTACGCTCAACGTTACTCCTTTCTGATGGCAGTGCATGGAAACTTTTTCTGGCCTTCATTGTTTCAACAGTGTTTAATATCAGGGTCAACTTGACATTTTAAATGAAATAAAAAGTACAGGAAACCTGTAAATTAATTTACCTGCAATGACGACTGTCAAGAATGACAAAATACAGAAGCATGATAACTCTCTCAATTAATTCAAAAGTGTTGTGTACTTCAACAATGTTCTTTGATCTATATCATCCACTGTTAGGCTACTAAGCTGCCGTTCAAAGTTCAAAGTTTGGCGCATTCTCAGCAGGGAGGATAGACAACATGTTATTGCCTGTTTTATCTGCTCTTTTGTTTGTTACATTTTACTTTCACTTTTGCAGACCGCAGCTGTCATTGGATTGGTTCAGATGCCTGCCAATCCTTGGTGCTGATGACCCAAAATGGACATTGCAAAACAATGGATATAGTATAATTTACACAGTTTTATCTCATTTGCTAAATTGGATAAAACAAAAAACAAAAACAAAACAACGTATGCCTTGGTTTGAAAACACATTGTAGGCTTTTGATAAAAGTAAATAAAATGGACTTTGCTGGTAAGTTTTTTTTTTATATAGGCCTGTATATTTTTAAGTTTAATGCAGAGTAAAATGTTTTATAGAAGCCTGTTTCAATGTCTGTTTCAATGTTTATTTTATGTCCAAATGTGACACGTGTTAGGTCTATAAGTACACTTTATAACTACAGACAGGTATTGAATTCACTTGCAGCATTCATTGCTCTGTAGTGATTTTAGACAGTTTGAGTGTTTTGCTCACAACTTGACCAGGACACAGCAGTGTGCTCCACAAGAATCTGCAAGAAGAGTGAAACAAAAGGAAAGAGAATTAGGCATCAAACAAAAAGAGGCAGATGAAAAAATGCAATCTTTAATTTATAAAGAGAGGTGATTGCCAGTAATACCAAAATTTAGGTTTGGACTTACCTGTGCGATTTTGGTGGTCCTTAAAATAAAATGTTCAATCTTTCATGATGTCATAAATATCACTGAATATATCACCAGCATCATTGTCATCATTTTAATTATTTTGACTGCATGTGCTAGACCACTTTCCATGATATTGAGTCATAATACATCATCTATCATCATCACAACAGTGAACTCATGAAACACTATCACAGTTTATTCGCTATAGTTTAGAAAATGGTAATAAAAAATGACAAGAACTATATTTCTATAATAACAATATTATAGTTGATATTTCACTGGTTGTGGCCATCCTTCTGTTAATTAGGATGAATAGCTGTCAGCTGTTAAATTTAAGTACAATTAGATAATGCCTATAGGTCAACCAATTACCAACGAAATGCTTAATTTTGTTCAGTCGTGTACAAAGGATACATTAGCAATTAAAGAAAAAAAACTTAAGCAAAACATGGTCAGGTCAAAGTGTCTGAATAAATTTTACTGGTGGTCCATATGAATTTTTTTTGGTATAATACAGTATGTCACAGTTGACTTTATTTTGCTATCCTCACATGGATATACCATACATATACATAAATGAACTGTCCTGCACACCCACTAGTAAAAAAATGTTATATCTGGTGTCTGAATATTTTTTGGATTGACTGTATGTGGTGAAAACCATCAGTGTGTGAGACCCTGATATTCTGCTTTTCTGGCACTGGACAACAACTGTTTTAAAACATGCTGGGACTCTGCATTCTCTTATCGACCAGTTGAAATTTGTTCAAACGTGAAATGTTTTACTATTACTATTTCTGCAATGCCTTAAGCATATAATGCTAGTATGCTATTCTGAATTCAGCCATTCAAAAGATCAATCTGAACTTTGGCATGTCACACATTAGATTACATTATGCTTCTTCAGGCAGCATTTTTTGAATGCATGAGTGTGAATTTCAGTTTAACCCTTATGTGCTGTTGGGGCTGTTTTCAGCCACTATGGGGTATTTTTGAGTCTTATTTTGGCCATAACTTTTTCTGTGTTTCAGCAAATGGAATGATTTTTTGGTGACAAATCTTATTTTGACACATATTTTAGGAAAATGCTTTGAAATTTTTCAAAAACTCAACGGTACACTGTGGGCAAATTCACTACCCTTTCGTTATGTTCGTGGTTGAAAACAGCCACTACTTTAAAACTGCTGTAAAAATTGATCAGATAAATATTTTTTTCCATTTTTTTTGCATAAATCTATTAATCAACCTCAGTCCTGTTCACAACTACTAAATGTTTTTAAAAAAAAAAAATCAAGATTTTAACTCTTTAATTGCCAAATTCATAAATTATGTCACTGATTTTGGGGGGGAAAAAAACACAAAAATTACTTATTTTCAATATAAAATGTGATTGTGGACTGGATTTTTTTTAACCTTTTATCACAGTCCTTGGACATGTCAAAGATTAGAAACAACATTGGTTTTGATGCATTGTTAGTTTTTGTGCAGCATCAGATTTTAACGTTTTCTCCCTCATTTACTGTTCGTGGCTGTTTTTGCCCCATTGACTTCCATTATAACCACATTTTTTGATTGCAAAGCTATGACACCATATAATCATTGCATTTGTGATTGTTGGTGGTTTTTCCCTGTTGGAAAGAGGTAAAATTAGTAATTTTTACTGTTTAAAACCAAGTGGCACCATTAACCCTTTAGATAGGCCTGTGCAAAAAAAAAAGCTTAGTTTCTGGCTTTTACATGGAGTTATATTGGAGTATAATAGCATAATAAAGAGTGTGTGTGTGTGTGTGTGTGTGTGTGTGTGTGTGTGTGTGTGAGAGAGAGAGAGAACTCGCATTGATGCATCTGAGAAAAATCAAAATATGCACCTCAGCTCTCAGAACTACATGGAGTAAACAAAAACAAAGTAAGTGTATTTATGCATCTGCTGCCTTTGGATGGTGAGAAATGCAGACTAAACAAAAACTAAGCAAGTGGATCTAAACACTTGCATGCAAGCCTGCTGGTCATTTGATGGTGAGAGGAGCAGCAAGCAACATGAGAAAGGGCTTGACTTGTAGTGAAGTTCTAGAGATGATCATGCAGCCGGACCCCTCCAGCGAGCTGCAGGATGTATTGTCTTCTCCCCTCTGACACCACAGACTCAGGAGAGGGAAATCCTGATTTGGATGTGGCACCCTCATCATCCTCTCTAGCTTCCACTGAAGGCGAGGAGGATTCAGAGGATCCTGGGTCTGGGTGGATTGGGAGAAACAGCGAAGTGTGGTTTTCCACCAACGTGGAGACAACTCCCCTTTCTTCAGCCTTCATTTTATATTGAAAAATAAGTAATTTTGTGTTTTTTTCCCCCTCAAATCAGTGACATAATTTATGAACAATGCACAAGGGTTTAAGCTTACACAGTCAAACTGAAAATCTTACAGCAAAATATGTCATTATGATAAAAATTATCTTCCCTTGGTTTCTGGCACAAATTGCGTCAGTCTATTGATGGCAAAGGTTTCTCTTTAAAAGTAATATGTCATATTATGTTCACTTTTGGCATTTGTATAAGGATGCACATTTTTCTTCTTGGACATGTATCAGATGCCCTTGAAGTTGCGAGTGAGAACAGGTTGGATAAAACACAAATCTCCTTTTGACCAGCAAGAAAAGAAAACTAATAAAGTGATATTATTCTTTATTTCATAACTGTTAAACATTCTTTATGTACATTCTTTTCATCGTTTAATGGTCATTTTCATAACAACCCAAATTACATCCACCAAGCAAATGCTATTTTTTTTGTATGCTTTATTATCAACAAATAGCATGTACAAGAGTAACTTCCATATTACATAAGAAGAACATGCATGTTTCACAAAAAAATGACAAAAGGAAAAAAAGAAAAAACAACAGAGAGCACATCTATATATTGTTGAATAAGCATAAACTAATACTTAATTGAGACTCCAAGCAGCAAGTGCTTGTTAGAATGTAGAGTTTAATTTGAAGTTTTTCAATTTTATAATTGCACATTAAAAGAAATTCTTTGCCACCCTAAATGAGAGAAAATATACAGAGGGATTATATTCCAAACAGACCATTTTGAAAATATTGTCTAAGCAGTTTATATTAAAAGCATCATTCAGAGAGCTAAAGTCTATAAAATGTAGACCACCTTTATCATATAAATTTAATAATTGCTATAATTTCTTAGTAGTGAACTTTGTTTTTTTCATTCAAATTCACATATTCTGTCAATTCATTTACATCATATACTTGAGTGACAGATCTCTCAGAAACAAATGATTCAATATCTTCTTTTGAGGCAAAAATTGGAGGGGCACCTCTTATTATCTTATTATCAAATTATTTTAAACCCCAAAAGGTGATGCTTTCTCTTACATAAATGTTCCAAATTGAGGGACTCCAAGCAGTTGCCAACTGGACGCAGCTCGCATTAATTGATATTAAGATAAAGACCTGAGGCTTTGGAAAAGGGCTTAAGAGTTTCTAATGTAATTGCTACTTGAGAGACATCCTTCAGAAACAAGGCAGTGTCTGACTTATCACTTTGGTATTGATTACTTTTAATTCCTTTTAAAAGGCTTTCCTAAGTACTCGAAAGCTTTATAATAGTCCAAAAAGAGTATAAAACAATCGTTAGATATCTATGTAAAATATCCAAAACCAAAACGTATATTGTTGAAGATGCGCCTTTTTTTATTTTTTAAACAAATCAGATTGTTTAAAACATTTCAGTCTTTTTGATAAAACCAAAGCAATTTTATAATCATTATTTAGCAACGTAATTCGCTGCCAACACTATCAATTAAAATGGGATCTTTCTTAGGTTTTGAAATTAGGGTGATAAGTCCTTCACACATCAGGGTTGGAAGAAGCAAAGCTCTTTCAAGGCTCTCCATAAAAATCTTTGAAACAAAAAAGGAGCTACGAAATTCAGCAGTTCATTCCTGGAGACTTATTTTTCAAATAATTTGTGGCATCAATCATTTCTTCTAATCTGAGAGGGGCTTCGCATATTAGAATCCTCTGCTAAGCTGCTTTTATGTTGGGCAAGGACTCGAAAAACTCAGTAGTAGATTGTTGACAAAAATTAGAGGTGTAAAGATAACTATAAAACTCAACAAATATTTGCAATGATTTTGGGGTCCTCAGCAATATCACCATTAATATTCAATTGCTCAATATAATTATTTTTGGCTTGCATGCCTCTCAAGTCTCAAAAATAGGCAGAGCTCCTCTTGCCCTCTTGTTTGAGATCGTATAAAGGCTCCTTCTGCCATTCTTTTGTAAATTCCCCTAATTTAAGTTTCTGTTCAGCAAGTTCTGTTTTGTCCAATTCAGACATTTCCTCTACTTTTTAAGAAGATGGAAATTTTACCAAACATTTTATCTTCACCAATTTTCCTATTTTTTGCCAGTTCACTAATACTTTCAAAAAATGTTAATTTATCATTTTTTGCTTTAAGTTATACAAAGATTTAAAGGGAATACTTATACAGATAGCCTTGTGGTCTGAAAATGGAGAAAGTATTATATCAGTGATAATATTTTCTAAATACTTGGATGTAAACCAATAATCAATCCTAGACCGACTTGATGAATTATAACTCCAAGTAAAGGATACTTGTGATGGGTGAGATTTTCTACATGGATCAAGTAAGAAAAAAACTCCTTTCTCTTGAAGCTCATGAATTCAGATTCCACCTGTGCGAATAGCCTTTCAACAAGGTTAGACGTCTCTCTTGCTCCTTAGCATACTTGACAGCTTGTTTCAGCTGATACTCTGCATGAGTAACTGTCTTTCAAAGCATTGATGTCGGTGCAAATAAACTCAAATGTTTCCTTTAGTTTGGTGATTTGTTTCATGACTTTCTCTTTCATTTCATTAAATATGCTCGAGTTTCTTTCCACCAGCTTCTCCAGTACATCTGATTTTCTCTGCACCAGCCGAGAAGGTTCTGAGATCTGTGTGAGAATGACCGTTGTGTCTGTCTACAGTGCTATTGCTTGGGGCTGGAGACTTACATGGAGTTTCAGTTCATAAATTCATCCGGATCAGTGTCTTGTTTGAGATAATCATGCAAGTTGTCTGTAATCAGATCACTGTAAGGGATCTTCATAAAAGTTTTGGCCACCTGCGTGCTGCTGTTTTGCTAGCAGTGTTAGCATTTACACTTTGATTGGACTTTCCAGCCTTCTTTCCAGCACTTTTCCTTTTTTCAGATCCACCCATTGTTGTCTTCGACGAATGACTGTGTTATTAGAGTTATAGCTATCTTTCAAAGTCTTCTTTGCAACAATGTTACAAGTCAATTTAAGTATTTTGGAATGCAGAGCTGATCAAAACACATGCAATCAAGGAGCCATCTAACTTCCAAGATGGGTCCTCCCCAAACTGCTGTTGGTCTTGATTTTTTTATTTAATGCATTAAATAGACTCAATTTTCATCATGCGTGGAGCCTGAAATCAATAAATACCTCATCTGGTAAGTTTCGTCTCCGTTGGGCAGGATCTCTCCTCCTGTGATCTGATCATCATCCACAGGCTGACCGTCTCTGAACAGGGTCAGGTTAATGTGACGGGGGTAAAAACCAGTGGCCAGACAGCTGATCTGAAGCCCTTGAGAGTCTGGGAGTTTCTTCCTCATGAGTCTCACTCTGGGTTTCACTACAGAGAATAATGAGTCTTGTTAAACCGTTGCATCAGTTATTTATTTATGGTTCTCATGTTTCATATTGCATTCAGGGGCAATCATTTTCTGTCAGTATACTGCAGTCTGGATAATATTAGTTGATTATCTTAATTATACTGAAGTTAATCAGGTTGATTCTCTCACCTTTTCTCATCACATGGTTCTTTTCCAAATGCAAGTACCTCTGCAAAACTTTAATGCAAATTGGATGATAAACATTTTCATATAAAAAATGTATATGAAGTTGTTTTACTTGGTCCCATGATAATATCCATGGCTTTTTCATATGGATATTGTTTTGTTCCAGGTCATAGGTGAACTCCTCCATACATTGTCCATCAAAAGCATTACAGAAATGAAATGGACCTGGTTTATCATCATTCAACAGTTCACATCCAGCAAGTCTCTGATGAACATGTACACCTTCAAATAAAATATATACATTTTTAATTAGTCCTCACTCTAACACAATATAAAATATATTAGTAAACTGAAAATTAATATTTTGGACTTTATGATTACCCTCTTATGGTTTTACATCAACAGTTTTAATAAAATAATTAAAAGACAGAAGCTGCAGTCAGAGATGTAAAGTCCAGGTTCAGAAAGTAAAAGTCCTTCTCAGTATTTTGTTCCAATCACCTGGATTTGCTAATTAGCACAGTTTTTCAGCCAGGAGAACTAATTAGTGAAATCAGCTGACTGAGTTCATGGGTGGAATAAACATATGGCTGGACTTTTACTCTCTGGACCCTGGACTTTACATCTCTGGCTACAGAACATCGGTTATTAAGGAACACTTCACTTTTTAGGAAATAGGCTCCTTTTCCAACTCCCCTAGCGTTAAAAATGACCGAAAATTAAAAATTGCGATTTTCTAGGCCAATATGAGTAGGAACTATACTCTCATATTGGCCTAGAAAATCGCCATTTTTAATTTTCGGTCGGTCTTAGTACACGATCTAACTACAGAAGAGTCAAGTTTTAAATAGGAAAAATATCAAAACTCTTTGGTCATTTTTTTGAGAGAGATGCTAACGGTCTAATCAGATTCAATTATCTATGCTAAGCTATGCTAATATACCGCCAGACCCGGAGATCGGCTGAATGAATTCGAAAACGGTAAAACTCTAGGGGAGTTGGAACATGAGCCTATTTCCAGAAAAAGTGTTCCTTAAAATGATGTATGTGTCAATGCTGATAATGGCTTTAGTTCTCACCATCTGTGAGATTGAGGTGTTTCTTAACATAAAAATCCCTAGTTTTCATGCCATCATACATGTCTTGAAATACAAGACCAGCATCATTTTGGTCTTCACTATAGTATTTTGAATCACTGTGAGAGCGATAGACAGGTTTCAATGTGTTTGAGTCATAAGTTTGAGTTGTTTATTTGCCACCCACAATAATATACATATGATAAATATTACATTAGTATACAGTATTTATAAATTGCTAAGTTAAATAGATATGTTGTCATTCACAATAAAATAATCAAGTAGTAGGTTCCTCATTACTGAACCATACTTGATGTGGAACAGTGAAACAGAGAACCAAACATAGGCAGAATGAATCAAGAGATTGAGAGAAAAGATTTGGATGGTAATTGCAGCATTTTCAATGAATGCTGATAACGGATAAAAGAATATAAACAGTATTAACAGGCAGTTTTGTAGCAGTAGCTCCTCTTCCTCAATCTTAACTTCCTAACTCAATATTTCTCATTTTCTGTAGGCCTATGTCACAAAAAATCCAACATTCCCAGACAAAATGTTAAAATTGCAACATTAAAGGGATTGGTCACTCAAAATTAAATTCTGTTTACATTTACTCACCCTTCAAACTTGTATGACTTAAAAAAAGAAAAAAGAAAAACAAAACATCAGATCGTTGTTTTTAACTAAATAACAAATTACAATGAAATACTTACAAATTATAAATAGCCATCCTACTGTAAACAACTGCTGTTAGGTGGCTAAACATCACAATTAAGATACAACCACCTTCATGCTTGTGCATGTCATGCTAGTATATAAGTTTATACACAAACACTCAAACCCATTTGTTACCATCGACATCAAGTGTGTTTTCTTTCCCTTTTTAATGAATCAAAAAGTAGTTGGCTATTTACCTTATTTTTAAGATCGGGTGCGGCGGCCATTTATGTGTCTGGTGTCATCCACTTTCAGTTAGCCTATTTTTAGCTGTACAACAGCTTGTTTTGCTGTTTGATATTGCAAACTGGTATTTCTTCCCGTATGTATTGTCGTAATTATAAACACACTTGTTTGAAGCACTAGCACAAATAGTTTTAGTCTTCTCACACATTAACAGAAAACAGCTTACATCCACGTTGCAAAATAAGGTGATAGGAAAGCATTAAATTAACTTACCTGCATTGACAACTGTCAAGCATGACAGCAGATACGAAAGCTTGAGCATTCTTTAAATTAATGAATCCCGGTGTTATGGATCATCTCTGTAAAAAAAAAAATGATTGCACACGCTTGTCTCTTCTAAACACGATCCCAAGTCGATGGGTTCAGACAAAGAGGTGTTGTGTAGCCTACTTCTACACTGTTCTTTGATCATTGTCTATTGTATCGTCTTTTAAGCTGTTAGACAGTGACATTTTCTTCCTCACGACGTGTTCTCTTTCGTTTTCTTTTTGACTTACACTTCTGTGTGAGTAGTAGGCTAGCCAATCCGTGTATCATTCGTTCAGTCATTTTTTATTTATTTAATAACATATATAGGCTATGCGTATTTTACTTCCCCTTACTGTAGACTAGCCTATGTCAAATCCTTAAATGAATGGTAGCTATTCAGACCATTAAATGAAGCAGAATTACTTTTTATTTGTTTGGTTGGCTGTGTTTTATTTTAATAATGAACATGCATGCTGTGATGTCAGTTAGCAATGCAAGAAGTGAACTGATAATATGTTGTTAAAGCGTGATTCGCCGACGCCATCACTTGGATTTGTTCCTTAGCAGGGGAAATAACTTAAAAGGGTGGTATAATGCCCTTTTAACAAGATAAGTCTTTGATGTCCCCAGAGTGTGTATGTGAAGTTTTAGCTCAAATTACAGCATGTTAAAATTGTCAATTTTCCAGGTTGAGCAAAAACGCAGTTTTTGTGTCTGTTCCTTTAAATGCAAATGAGCTGCTGCTCCAGGGTCAGAGGGCGGAGCTACAACAGCTCTTGGCAGCTTTGATTACCTCACCCAGACATGCACCGAAAATGTCACTTTTAGCCTTTTATGTTCAAACCGGAGTCAGACAAAGATGGAGAGACTCAAGAAGAAGTGACAACATGTAGAATGCAATGTTATAAATGTATTATAAAAAAGCACTTAAAATAGGCTATGTAAAATATACTTAAATGCCCTAATTGAACTAAGCCTAATCCCGGCTTCATCTGTCTGTGAAACGAAGCCTTTATGTTTTATTATTTTTTAAGTTTAATGCAGAGTTATTTGCTTTATAGAAACCTGTTTGGATGTTTGTTTTCATTTTCAATTTCTGACCAATGTTTCTTAAAGTAACCTTTCTAGATTTCACAGTTTAATATTCAAAATAAAATAAATGTTCAGGAGGGAGGTGGAGCAGAGGAGGCTGCAAAGGTGGACCAGGTGGAAGGATGGAGGGCCAGGCCCATGAGATGAAAGATGGTCTGCAGACCACAGGGGCGGAGCAAGGGCAAAGCCGGTGTTAAAAAGAAAACTGTTCCAGTGGGTGGAGTATTCATGAATATTTATGAAATTTCCCCATATTATGGGCGTGTCCTTTAGACAATGCGTAAATGAATGGAACTGTAAATATTAGTGCACACTTCTCAAATCGCAAACATGTTAAATGCATTATTTCGAAAAAGTAATGATGTTTCAATAGCATCAACTACAATGTTCACATTTTTTTAAAGGGGTCGTTGATAATGATTTCACTTTTCCACCTTTATTTAGTGTGTAATGTTGCTGTTTGAGCATAAACAACATCTGCAAAGTTACAATGCTCAAAGTTCAAAGCAAAGGAAGAAATTTGCTTTTAAAGAAATCGTTTTTTAAGGACTCAACAAACGGCTGGTAGGGACTACACGACATTCCTCCAGGGTTAGTGACATCAGTAACCCTAAAATGTACATAAACCCTGGCTCCGGGAACATGCAGTCTATAAGTTGAGAAGAGGAAGAGTTGTTGTAGTACAGCACATTTGTGAGTCTGCTCAAGCTGTTGTACGTAACACAAATGCAATATGTCACTCTTACAACAGTTCCCACATGAGCGATAGTTAACTCCACATCAGCAACATAAATTCATCAACTAACCATTCAGAAACGCCCTGTTGCATTCTACATGTTGCCACTTCTTCTTGCGTCTCTCCATCATTGTCCGACTCCAGTTTAAACATAAAAGGCAGAACAGTTTCTGACATTTTAGTGCTTGTCTGCGTGAGGTTGAAAGAATCTTTAACATCTGTTCAATTACAAAATACAAAACTGAGATGTGAACTTTTATCAATTGTGAATTAAGTCATATAACATCGACAAACAACAGCACCTAGAATCAATATTAACCAGCAGTCTCAGACCGCTGTTGGGGTGGAGCTTATAGCATCATAAATGGTATGGTTTAGTGATGGGGTGGGGTTGGGCAATTGTTAACATAGAGCTTATAGTTATAGTGAAGGGTATAGGGTTAGTGGTTGGCATGGGATACACAATCATCAGCGCAATCCTAACTTCGTGTTTGAGGCTGCTGGCCTGGCGCTGCTGTCCTCAGACTGCTGTGATGTGTGGTTCTGGGGTTCTGCATATCTACACATATATAGATATCTATATCTATATCTTCGATATATTTTCCTAGAATAGCTACAACCCTTCCATATACAAAATAACACACAAACAAACTGATTTACAAAAAAAAATAAAAAAATGCTTACCTGTTACAGACGGAGAATCCTGGACATAGCCATTATGTTAAGACAGTATCTTAAGATCTGATGACCCACTAGCAGTTAGTCAAGGGGCAGTCAGTCTTACGTTTTGGTATCAAATTAGACCAAAATTTTCATGGTGTGTTTCAGTGCAACATTGTCCTTTCATAACATCCTTCAACAACATCTTTTTAGAGAATGTATTAGCCATGTTGTGACAGTGCTGGAAAGTACCTAAGTTTCCCCATCCCAGGAGATTTTATCCTTACTGGTAGATCAATTGTTGTAACATTGGGTAAGTTAACACCATTAGCCTACCCAGCTAGCAAATCGATTAGCAAAATAAATTTCACTCCTCCTGGGTTAGTACTAGTAGTAAGCTGTTCTAAGTAAAAAATATAACGGTTTTTATATAGTAAATTATAAAAGAACAGTCTAGTCCAACAAACATTGCAATAAACTATATTTTTATTTTGTGCAAAGAGCAAAACAATCTGTATTTCAAAATAATGAATGGTAATAATGGTATAAGTATAATCATTATTGCAATATTTTTATCCAATATTTTACACTAGCAGTAGCAGATATTTCGTTAGAATTTGTGTGTGTTGGTTAGCCTACATTTTGTGTTGCTCACACATTGCCTAACTGGTATAGGATATATTAGCAGGAGGATTCTGCAGATCCACAGTGCATCTTTTTTTCTTTTCTTTTTTTTTGTGTCTGTCTATCTGATGACAGTGCGGGTGTGGCGGCAGGTTCCTCCCACCTGTTGTGCAGCAGTGATGTGCTGCTTCTCTTGGGAGACACGTAAGACCTACAGTGTACTCCTGACAACAGCCTTCTGATATTTACAGGGAATATCGTTTTTAATCAGCGTCCTATAAAGAGAAATTTACTAACATTGTACAATGACTGCGAATCATGTTCGAAAGCGTCGAAAAGGAGGGTCAACGGAAAGATAACGGTAAGAAATAAAGGGGTATCAAAATATGTGTTATGTTAGGCCTACTTATTATAGTCATGACTCAGTGCTTCCGTTGTGCAGAAACAGTTATTTTCATCGTGTACTGTGATTCTCCAATTTAGATACATTATTAAAAACCGGTAGTTTTGATCCTCTGGAAGATGCAACTCCAAACTGGAGTTGTTACAAACTGATTATTGATCCGGATTTGAGCAGCGGAAGTCAGAAAGTGTACCGATATGATGGACAGCACTTCAGCGCACCGGTGAGTATGATTTCAAAGCGAACAACGATAGTAGCCTACTAATATTTATGTAAACGTTATTGTTTACATAATGCTTTGTTATCAAACTTAATGACCTTTGTAATTTTTACCATATTTACACAGTCTAGTTGTATTTTTCATTGTAGCCTAAAATTGAATTGTTGAACAATTGTTCTTAAATTGTTGTCTGTCTGTCAGCATTCTGAATGTTTCCCTGTGGATGTTGTTCGAGATCCCAGAATTACTCGTTTTTGGACAAAATTCAAAGAAACAGATCTCCTGGTCCCCAAATTCAAGGTTAGTATTAGATACAGTATCAAATGAATGCATTGTCTAATGTTTTGCCTACAGTAAATGCAACGTTTTTAAAATGATAAACATTTAACCCTTATTTTCTATTGATACTGACTTTCTTCATGTTTGGAGTCCAAGAGAAATGTAAAAAAAAAATATTCTATGTATTAGGCTACTGTTTTATTTATAATTGTTGCTAAACTAACCTAACTAATTTAAATCTATCTAGTTTCTCTGATCCCCATAGACAGATATTGTTATTGAACTATTCATCACAAAGTAGAATTGTGATATTGTGTTTGGTATGAATTTGACCGGAGCAAAAACACTTTATATAAAAATACAATACAATTTATGTAAATAAACAATGGGCAGAAGTGTATCTGATGTTTGTTTTACATTGCCTTGGATTTACCAAATAATGCCATATTATTTCAATAAATCTCTTTTTTAGGTTGATGAGCTAATTTAAACTTCAAACTAATTTAAACTTCAAACTTTTTTAAACTGTAAACTACTTTAAACTTAAATCTACTTTAAACTGCTTTAAACTTTAAACTAATTTAAACTTCAAACTACTTTAAACTTCAAACTACTTTAAACTTCAAACTAATTTAAACTTCAAACTTTTTTAAACTGTAAACTACTTTAAACTTAAATCTACTTTAAACTGCTTTAAACTTTAAACTAATTTAAACTTCAAACTACTTTAAACTTTAAACTTTTTCAAACTATCTGGTCCAAACTTTCACAAGCCAACTTAAAGTTTGTTTCAACGAACTTTTTAATCTAGTTTCAATAAATCTCTTTTTTAGGTTGATGAGCATTATGTTGGAGCGCCGAAGGAGTTGACATTTGCAAGGCTTAATGACAACATTAGAGATGGATTCCTGTCTGAAATGTGTAAACACTTTGGAGAGGTTCAATATTTGAAAGTTTTATACAATCCAAAAAATAAGAAGCATTTAGGAATAGCAAAGGTCATTTTTGAATCTGTAAAGGCAGCAAATAATGCAGTAAAAAACCTCCACAACACTTCTGTGATGGGAAACAACATTCATGTGGAGTTTGACCCCAGAGGTAAATCTATTTTTCCATCTCTTACTTCTCTAATTTTTCTTACTACCTTATCAGTTCCAAATAAAGGTTTTCATAAACATGTCTATGCAGACACATTTACTGTATTTTCATGCATTATATAATTCATGATCTTTATTGACTGACTGGTTTTAGGTGTGAAGAGGAATCGATACTTCCATATGCTTGTTAGTGGTTTATATACACCTTTTACTCTCCCTGTTGGTGAAGAGGCCTGGGGACCCCAGTCACCATCTTTCATCACTGATTCTTTCACTGTGAGTACAAGACCATAGGCATTTCTTTTATTTTTCACCCCCTTTTGTCAGGCCCCTATTAATCTGTGATAGGCTCATCTTTCATCAGCACCTTTTAAATATCAACAGGTTATTTCAGCAAATAAAATACAATAAAAATGTATCTTTAGGGGATGTAAAATAGTTAGTTTAAATCAGGTATCCTCAAATAGTGGACCTCGACCCGGTTCTGAACACCGGCTTGGTTCCAACCAGACCGTGAGACAAAAACTCTAGCACCATTTTACCATTTCCACAGATTAAAGAGGCAGCGCATCAAAACAACTGAGCAGTTCACATCAGAAGCGCTCATCTAATATTTTTATCTAAAGTAAAGTGAAATGAAAACGTTTTTCATTCAAGCCCTATCCGTTCCATGTGCATTGCTTCTCTCTCTCAGTTATTTTATCAAAACATTTTTTTATACTTTCGCTAAAGCCGCTTCAGAAACCGAGAATGCAGTAAATATAGTTATTTTTATCTGTCATACAGTATATGGCTCTGACCGTTTAAACCAGGTTTGTGACAAGATGTTTTTTTTTATCCACATTTAGCATTAGGCCTATTAATTAGCATCCTATGTCATATGGCCTGCCATACATAGGTATCTAAATGTAAAATAATAATAGCCTAATACATACAACACCTGATCTTGCCTTTTAATATTCATATCCAATTGGACTCAACTAATGAAATATTATTATTTTTTAAATTCTCAGATGCCACTGCTTTGGCTCATGGGACCCAATATTGCCATATGTGCTCTGTGTAGGTTTTGGGATTTTGTTTTACTTCCTGTCTTGAGTGCCATGTTGTAGTTCCTTGTAGTTTCCCCTGTTGATTAGTCTACCCAGGTGTGTCTCGTTACCTCGTTAACTTGTTTCTTCCTGTGTAAATACCCCTTTGTTTCAGTCTTGGTTTGTCGGTTGTTGTTTTTTCATGTTGTGTGAAGCTGTTGAGTTCCTTCTCTTTTAATAATATTTCATGTTCCTGCTCTTGTACTTGGATTGTCTTTGTTTTCGTTTTCAATAAATACCGCTGCAACTGGATTCTCACCTCTTTTCGTCCTTGCCTAAACTTTACAAATATCCTCATCTTTGATGACTATTTTGTTTTAGATATTTTTCTTTTACAAAGTACTACTGCTCCCCAGATGGAAATATGGCTGCACTTTATTTTAAAGTCACCAGTTACTGTTCCCCATTTACATACTTTTAGTACTTACAGTTATTACAATAACTGTAACCCTGAACCTATGCCTAAACCTAACCTTAACCCATGTAGTTACCTTATATTAACCAGTACTTTCTTAGGTAAGTACACTGTATACACAAGTGCACGTACTGTAAAATAAAGTGTCACTGGGAATATATATATATATATACAATTCCAAAAAAAGTATTGTCCTTATTTCTGCTGTAAAGGAAATAAAGAGACCTGACCTCTTGGAACTTTAATTGAATCCCTCTGGCAAAAGTACATTTACTATAGCTGTGTTGAGGGATGGCTTTTTGTTTTATATTATATTATATTATATTATATTATATTATATTATATTATATTATATTATATTATATTATATATTACATTACATTATGTTATGTTATATTATATTGGTTTTAACCTTTAACATTAATAATTTAAAACTTCGTTGTTACTTCAGAAGAGACATACAATGGTTAGAGAAGAGATTCTCACAAAGTATACAGAAAGTGCATTTGACATTGCAAATTCAGGTTTTTATATTAAAACTTGTCTAAAATTGTTTTAGTTCACTTGTAAATCTCTTTCAATCTTTCAGGACTGTGAACCACTGAAGAAGCTGTCGTACACACTATCATCATCATCCTCAATATTTAATGGCTCTCCGTCATTGGATTGTTCTACACCTTTATCCATGGATACTGCCTACTCCAGCATGCATCAGGACACACCTAATAGCTTCTGGCAGACCCCTCAATACCAAGATACCCCTTGCACGCCTTCTATGACCCACAGTAGACCAGGCACACCATCTCAGTGTGAAAGGACCCCAAATGAGTCTGCGCTGACAACCAGTGCCTTCAATGTCCCTTTTATTCAACAATCCATCCCAAACATTTCACAGCAACAGCCTGTTCATTTGACTCAACCAGTCTCAAATAAACCTAGCATTATTCAAGGTGCTGTGCAAAACTTTTGGATGCTAGGTGGAGCTCCCTCGCAAAACAGTAGCTTCTCAAATAGGCAAAGAACTCCAGGACGCAACTCTCACCTTAGTTACCATGTCCGTGGAGGACACCGGGTCAGACCTCTTGAGAGCAAGTACCAAAACGCATACAACCGTAGGCCACAACACCACTATATACATAGACCTGTATACAGAGGAGGTCACCACCGCTCTGTACCTATGGCCAATCAAGTGCCTTTTAATAAATTTCAGGAAAGTCCAACCACACCATCACATTCAGATAAGCTCACAGTCCAAAACTTTACTGGCTCAGTCAAGGGCCTCAGTGTTAATCACAGATCTGTTGCTGAAGATCCACCATCACTTCCAAATTTAGAAAAATTGCAGCAAAAGGCTATTGGAGTGGATGTTCATCACATTCATTCTGATATGCAGATAAATGCCAATGCTTCAAAAAATATTTTCAATGGAATTGCTTCCCAAGTATCTTGCAAAACTCAAGAGGTGAACCAAACTTATTGTCCACCACAAGCCCAATCTTCTCGCTCATATACCACAAAACTGTGTCCTTCCTCTGAAACCACAGAGGATCTTTCAGACCCCATAGTGCAGTGTCCTTCTCCTGAATCTCCTGCTCTGGAATCAAAGCCTGAAAGCCTAGACTCTCGCATCCAGATGCTTCTTAGTGCTGGAAGTCCAGTTCTGCCCCTTTTGAACCAAGAGAGTTCAGACTCAGAGACTGCTACTGAAGAGCATGATCCCAGCCACTCTCCTTCTTGCTCTATAGATGTTGTCCTAAATTGTGACCAAACATCGTCTAGTGCAAATAATACTGGCTTTCATCTCAATACATACTCTTATCCAAGAGAAAGCCTTGAGGATGCGAGTTTCACTCCACTCTGTGATGTGGCAAAAGATGAACATGAACTTCAATCAATCAAGAAACCCTTGTCCAAGATATCGTCCAGCACTACTGTAAGTGATTGATAGAACTAGACTGCCATCTACTTTTGTTTGCTGCCTTAGTTAAAATTCTGGAATTTATTTAAAATATAAAAGGAATTCTCTTAATTCAGTTCTGAATGGCAGACAACCCTAAGCATTTACATCAATATGAATCTCTTCCCTAGGTCAACCTAAAAGAAGATGAAGATACTTCAGATCAGCCATCTAGTATACCAGTGATCTGCACTAACAGGAGCTCTTTACCCCCTCCAATTCCTCAAATGCCCCCACATCCAATCCTTATACCACCATCTGCTCACTACCCCTCCCTTGTGCCTCCTAATATGACAACAAAACTGGGTCCTCCTTCTCCTAACTGGCAGAGTAGTGCAATACCTCTTCCTATCCCTACTAGAATAACAAAAGGGCAAACCTCATTCTCACCCCCCTTCCTCCCTCCATCTTTCAATTTCATGACTCGTCGCCCACCTAACCCTTCCGCTGGGTGTTCATCTACCATGTTAAGGTTCAGACCACCTTGGCCTCCTCCCCCTATGCCCAGGTTTGACCCTTCAGTGCCCCCACCGGGGTACGTCCCTATGAAAGAATTGCCCCAAAAGGCCACAGTGGATGGAGTTCTAGCTGTTGTTGCTGAAGAGCTGCGGGCTATCGTAAAGAAAGACATACATCGCAGGATGATTGAGATTGTGGCCTTCAAAGCTTTTGATCAGTGGTGGGATGACAAAGAACAGGCAGCTAAGGTGGGATTTGTTTCTTATTTCAACTGTAGTGATGAACTGTGTAGAGTCGATCTATACTTCCATTACCATTTCAACATTATTTTCATATATATCATGTTGTGCGCCCCCAGGTATCTGCCCCATCTGTTAAATCAGGAGGAAATAAAGACATCAAGCTTAAACCGATGAAGCAATGCCTGAGAATGACTGCTGGGGGAGAAGGCTCTGTATTGGCCACAGGAAAAATGTGCCTCAGGAGTCTGCATGGTGCCATTAAACTTCCATCATTTAAGGTACAAATATGGTACTTCATATATATATAGAAAATATAGAATAATTGATTTAGTATGTTTTCTGTAGAGCAGTGCATGCTAAACACTTTGGTATTGCCTGCACTATTATTTTTGGATAAAAAACAACAACACCTATAATTAAAAATGGAAATTTATAAGAGGTTTATAACTGTAATGAGTAATGAAGAGGTGGTTCTCAAAAGTTTTCACACCATTATCCACAAAAACAGAAAATGCGGAATTTGTACAGTTATTTTTTTACGCCGTTTCTAAAATATTTTACAGCTTGGCTACGAAAATGAATATACATTATAACAAATACCATGGAGTTACACAAATTTATTAATTTACCTAACCTTTCCAAATCTAGAAGCTTGTTGAGCCATGATTCTTCAAAGAAAAAGAAAGGGTTGTTGGAGGGGTGAATTAAAATAAGAAGTATTTAAAATATGATTTTCAGTTGTCTTTTGGGGGGATGCTTTGTCTTATATTATATTTTTTTAAGTCTTTTTGAGACCCCCTTGAAAGTTTGCTGAGGCTGCCTGGTTGAGAATCATTATGTTTTTGTTTTTCACCCCCCATTATGCTCAGTTAAAAAGGAAGGATCCATTAGGTCATGACTCCGCTGATGTTAAAAGGATCTGTCCGTCTCCTGGTCTTGAACAAACTGAGGAAGAAGGTCAGTTTGGCATTGTCTTTTTCACATGGAGTTTGTGAAAACCCTTGATTTTTGAGTGTGGAAAAAGGATCTAACTATGGAGATTTATTCACTGACTTTATTTCAATGTGACATATCTTTTAATTATGAATTTATATCTCACAATATTAAGTTTAAGTAGATCTTGTACACTGAAAAACATTTATTTCATAAAGAGCCAGAGCAGCAAACAGCCTTAGATAATGTTGGCGAGGACATGACCAAAAATGCCAGTGAAGAGACCATGGTGAAACGCAGGCATTCCAGGCCACTGGTGTTAGAAAGTGAGGAGGAAGAAGATGAAGAGAATTCTGAGAGGGTGGAGGATCTAGAATCTGAGGAAGTTGATGTGTCTGATCAGGTACTGTTTCACTTATTTGAAATAATTGAGCAGAAATTGTGATGTTTGGTTGGGAGATAACACTGTATTTAGGAGAGTTCATAATTGACACCTGTCATTAATGGACATGTTTGACTGTGTCTATTGTGTTTTTTCAGGAGGGGGATGAGATGAAAGCTGATGAACTACATAAAGATAAGAAGAGTGATACCTGTGTAATAGAGGATGAAGATTACTCAGATTCAGGTTTTCATTGATATCTGTTAATTATTATATAAAATCATTATTTTAATGATATATTATATATAATAATGTATATAATATAAGATTTAATTTACATACAAATATAAATCACTACCGCTGAAAATTTGGAGGCAGTGTGTTAAAAAAGAAATTTATGTTTTTTTATTCAGCAAGGATGCTAAAATGATCAACATTGACAGTAGAGATCTCTATAATGTTACATAAGAATTATATTTCAAATAAATCTGTTGAACCTTCTATTCATCAAAGAATAAAAAAAAAAAACTAACCATGGTTTCCACAAAAATATTAAGCAGCACAACTGTTTTCAACATTATAATAATAAGAAAT
The DNA here is from genome assembly GCA_033366665.1 of Phoxinus dragarum. Taxonomy (NCBI): domain Eukaryota; kingdom Metazoa; phylum Chordata; class Actinopteri; order Cypriniformes; family Leuciscidae; genus Phoxinus; species Phoxinus dragarum. Next base: position 73,324 of record JARPMJ010003098.1, read on the forward strand.
GTTTCTTGAGCCGCAAATCGACATATTATAATGGTTTCTGAAGGATCATGTGACACTGAAGACTGGAGTAATGATGCTGACAATTCAGCTTTGCCACCACAGGAATAAATTACATATTAAAATATATTAAAGTTAAAAAACAGTTAGGTTAAATTGTAAAAGTATTACTGTTTTTACAGTATTTTTCATCAAATAAATGCAGCCTTGGCAAGCTTAAGATACTTTTTTCAGAAACATTCTACATTTTTACTGACCCCAAACTTTTGTACGGTAGTGTGTGTATATTTATATATATAATATTTACATTTTTTTAAATAATTATATTTTCTATATCTTGTATGACCACTTTTTTATAGTCCTCTTTTTATCCTCCAGATACCATCAGCCATACAAGTTCAAACTCGTCTGCTTCTAAAAGCCAAGGATACGACTCCTTAGTCTCTCCCAGAACTGTCTCTGACTCCTCAGCTTTTTTCTCCATCTGTTATTGACTCCTCAAACGACAGAAGCGACGACTCCTCAGACAGTCTTTCTTCTGGGGAGGAAGATCAGTTGGATGGTGAAAGATCTTTTCCTGAAACTCCACATGAGGACAGGAGAATAGAAGAAGAGATATGGATTTCTTCAGATGAGGATAATAAGGAAAACCAAGAGATGATTCACTCTCCATTTTACTCGTCTTTCACACACTGGGAAGAAGATCTCGGCCCCCCTGTGACCCCTTCTGCTCCAGATTCAGTTGAAAGTGCTGTGGACCATGACTTGTTTGGTTAGTTCATTGATTTTCTGTTTTCACATAAAGCACAAATCAACCTCTGTGTTCCAAAATGAAAACAAAACCATCATGCATTACAAAGACATACTTTTTTTAAAATCTTTATATTGTTACTTTTTTTTTTTTTTTTACAGATTATAGGCCATAACTTAATTATAGTTTGAACTGGACATTTAGTAATAAAAAAATTCACTCTAAGACTAGTGGTTTATTACTTGAAGTTTACATTACATAGAAGTTTACATTACATACGTAGATGTTTCTGAGAATTCTTAATTTCTTGTAGTTTATGTCAGAGAGTTTTCTGACCTCAGTTGGTGTAGCAGAACATTTAAGAAATGCCTATTTCATCAGTGTTGATGTAATTTGTAATTCATGTCATTTGAAATGTAATTTGTGTTTCTGCTCTTGCAGATTTGAATCCAAGGAGAGCAGAAGATCCAGAAGAGGAACTGAGCGTAAGAGTGTACATGCAAGGTCTGAAACTATCTGAGCCTCTCAGATACACCTTACAGGACCCAGTTAAACACTGTTTAACAAACAAATTGAAGCTCCCAGACCCAGTGATATTCTTCTCAGAGCAGGAGTCAGAGCTGCCAAGCCCACCGTCTCCTACATACAGAGGACTGTCAGGTAAGGTTCACTGATCCATCACACATTTCCAACACTTTTTCAATTTTAATTATTTGCAATACACATTTTTCAACAGCAACTTTACAGAAAATATCTAAACACAAATGTAAATGCAATTTACATTGCAATTTTAAATGCAATTTTAAATGCATTTTTTTAAAGCGAACACATCAATTTGTCAACACCTTGTCAAAATAAAAGCACTGTGGTTTAAACGTTTGAAAATGAAATTAAAGTCGGCATGAAATCAAAATTGACCCTATTTACTTTGTTAGCGGATATTACTAGTCTTGTGGTGAACAACTAATCCGTGCAAGTTAATACACAGAAAAAAATTGTTTGCCGTGGTAATCTTTAATCTAAGTCTGAAAAGTTATTTCCGGGTCTGGAATGGTTTCTTTTTCTGATGACATAGGCTTGAAGGCTTGGGTTGCTTAAACGCTTAACCACTCCCCTCAAACCGTTACTCTGCTATGGGCGAGAGATGGGGAGGAGGAGCGCTAAAGTAAAACCCTGCCCTCTGTTCAATATTCCGTTTCACTCGGATATGCGTCACAACACTTGAGAAAAGTCGTTTGCAACTTCCGGTTCACGCGGACTTTAAGACGTAATTTTTTTCATTTTACAGTTAAAGTAAAACAATTGTTTTTATTAAATACACACCAAATAAAATAAATAAAAGCCCTAAAAGTGTGGTTCACATAAAAATAAAAGCAATTTTTCAGGAAATAAAAACACTATATATTTTTTTTATAATTAAACACAGTATTGTCGAAGTTGATACTGTGGCTTTATGTATGGTCCGACACTTGCATGTGTCACATAATATTATTAACATTTTACCAAAAATCAAGCTCAAATTAAGTTCAGAGGGTTTTGATCAGCAAATTTCAGACATGCGTGTTTTGTCCGTAATTTAGAACGTCTGCATCTGAGAAAGTAAGTGCATCACATTACGTTTTACAGTTCATAAACTTTAATGTTAGCTATGTGGGCACTACATTTTTTTCTGCCATTTGGACAAAATCTCATGTTATTAAAGACAAAGTGCTTTTTTTAAGGCTATTTAAGATAGTAATGGCAATGTCTCAAAGACAAATGCTAGACTAAGACACTCTTCTCCTCTCCTCAAATGCATAAAACATGAGCCTTTATATACAGAATATATAGTGTTTCTTGAGTAAAAATGCTGTACTTATTCAAAGAACCAGTTCATTATTTACCCTTGCATTGCAAACAAGCAGAGACGGTCCAAAATATGTGCAGCACTTCATTCGCGATAGAGGCTGGGTAGAGTTATGAGGGTTGACCGACAGTTTGAGGATCTAATGGAGTATTAGTCACAAACTCTTTTTAATACTTTTCATTGGTTAAATATTTGCATAACCCACAGACAGATGTAAAACGATTTGTATATTTGGAATATCAGACTAATCAAATAAATAATCACCAGATCAAGTAGTTGCTAGTTCCAGAATTCATGGATCTTTCTGCTTTCAGATGATTTGGAGACACAATATTCTACAGATTCAGAGGACCAGAGAGTCATTACAGAAACACTGGAGGATTCTGAGAACCTTAGACCCATCACACCTACTGGATCCTTGTCTGACAGTGACCCTGAAATGGAGCTTGGGCGTAGATTTTCACCTCCTGCAGTTGAGGAGTTGGAGCTGCCACACACACCTGGTGGATGTCTGGAAATGGAGGAGGCTGAGGGTCATTTTCTACCTCCAGGACCTCCTACACCATTACCACATCCTCTCTCTCCCACAGGCATCCAGGAACTTCCCTCCTCGCCTCTTTTCCACTGTCCTCCTCTCTCTTTCTTATACCCAGCGTATGAGGAAACACCAAAAACACCAGGGTGCTTCAATGATCCTGCCCACGTTTATCACTCTGAGGGAATAACACCAGCGGGATTACTGCAAGAGGCTTTACAAAGAATGGGAAGCCCCTCTAACTCCATCCTGTCTCCATGTGCTGACAGCATGATCCCGAGGACTCCAGGGAGAGACATGTCTCCATCTCCACCTGTTCTAAACCATGGAGAGAGAAACGTTCAGCATAGAGAGCTGTGGGCTAGTGGACTCCATCATCACAACTCTGGTTTCGCACAGTCAGATGCGCAAACTAACAATTTTATTATAGATAATGGGCTTGAACCTCATAACCGCCATATCCCCTCACGTCAAACAGAGTGTTTGGACTCGGCGCGCTTGAAAAGACGACGAGCGCGGCTTAAAATTAGGAAACGAATGATTGAATTTCAAAGGAGAAGACACTGCCCAAATATAAATACTCATTCGTCCTTACAAGTGAACAATGTGACAACAAAATCTTCTTCAAATCAGGTTTTGGGGCATTTGGATTGTGTCTCAGATATCAGGACAGAACAAACATTACCAGAAGCTCACAGACAGAAGCGTTTGCTTGAAGACAAATGTAAACTAAATGAGAATCAAAGAGTTCAGGAGTCGTCATGTTTATGGAGAAATTGGAGAGAATCATCATCCAGACGTCACCTCATCTTCTCTCCACGCTCTGAGAGAAGAGAGAAGTTGATCGTCCATGCTGTGTGGACTAAAGGAGTGAATGAGGAGGAGATCAGGCACCTGAAGGCAACCTATGAGAGGCTTGTGGTGCAGGATAAAGAATGTGATTGGTTGAGGAGAACACGCTGGATCCCACATCCTCATATCCTTAAACACATAATACACATGTAAAACATGTCATATTCAAAATACTTGATAATGTCATTTGTGTCACGCAACATTCATTGTGTCAAATTTATTTTCCAAATGCATTTTGCTCTGTTGTTTGTTCCTTGACTCTGCTGCACCAACCAGCACTCCTGACGACTGGCCAAGAAGATGGCTGGATGGGATCAGGAATCACATGACAGGTTGTGCACGTAGTGAGGGATATTACTTCATCAGCAAGAGGGAAAAGCTGCGATATCTCTGTGATGAGTTTGTTGTAGATACTCAGGTGAGAAAGAAAGTTGACAAAGAGTGTTGTAATTGTTAACTAATCATTAAAACTCGTTTAAGTTTTTGAAATATAATAAAGATAAAATAAAATATGAAATATTAGAGGAAAACGATAAATTAGAGCTATTTAAAAAACAAAAACTAACAGTAAATGACAAAATTATTGAAATTAAACAGAAAAAAGGCTAACATTTGACTGCTAACATTTATGACGGTTGCTATTCAGTTGTAAACATGTTCTTTTGTATATAGTGATTTAAAGGTGCACTAATTAATTTTTTTCACTACAAAAAGGTTTTACTTTGAGGGATATATAACTTTGGTTTATATAGGGTTATAGGGATATAACAGTTTTACTTTGAGGGATATATAACTTTGGTTTATATAGGGTTATAGGGATATGACAGAGTTTTACAGAGTTTTACTTTGAGGTATTGAATGAAGACTCAATAATATCAATGACCTAGAAGAAGCTTTTTTATTCTACCATGGCCAGCATGTAGAAACATAACCAGGTGTGTTGTGCAATTTGACAAAGTTAGTCAAAACCTTCATGCATCCACACCAGTGGGTGTCAGTATAAAATCCAAGACCAAGGTTTAAAGTAATTGCACGTTTAAAAGTAATTGAGAGTCATTTGAGAATTATGTTCTGATCTATGCAGGGAAAGAGTGTGCCAGCTCAGATTCCACCTTCATCCAGATCAGGTTCAGAACTCAGAGCGGAACAGCGTCGTCTGTTGTCCTCATTCAGCTGTGACAGTGACCTCCTCAAATTCAACCAGCTCAAGGTGAGGCCAGCTGTCCCAACAACAGCATAACACAGCATATGAGATGCTAGAGCCACCAGAAACACCAATTTTTGTTTTTTACAAAAACATTAAAGGTCTTTTCACACCAAGGGTGTGATAACTATAACAATTATGGAAGCTTGTGTCCACCACTGAATAAAACAATTTAAAGATAATTGCAACCTTCTTCTCAAAATGTTAAGTTTACATCTTGCAATTCTGAATGTTTACTCTGAATTGGGTGATATAAACTCACAATTGCAAGAAATAAAGTTAGAATTGCAAGATATGAACTCGCAATTGTGTTATGATGTCAGAATTGCATGATATAAACACAACACAAAATTATAAAGTCAGAATTGTGATATAAACTTGCAAAACATGTCTATATCTCGCAATTCTGACTTTATAACTCGCAATTTCGACTTCTTTTCTAACATTTTGTGAAATATAAGCTAGCAATTGTGAGTTATAAAGTCCAATTCTGATGAAAAAAAAGTGACTTTGTTTGTCTTATTTCTCACAATTTTGACTTTATAACTCGCAATTGTGACTTTACATTACGCAATCCTGACTTTATAACTCACAATTGCAGGTTTATATCACGCAATTCTGAGAAAAAGTCAGAATTGACCGTTGGCAAAGACCCACCCCCCTTAGTTACTGTCGCTATGTCCGACAAGCTACGCCGCTCTCACGCCACACCATGTTCTCACGCAGTGAAAAATACATCGTGGAGCAGAGAGGAAACTAACAACGCGCTGACAGAAAGGACAGACCAGGTTACTTTTCGGTTACTTTTGATATTAAACATATTAAACAAAGTCTCACCTTTCAAATTTGGTCATTTTTTGAAAGAAATGTAAACAATAAATACCGTTTTGTGGCTCTTTAATGCTCGTGAACCGATCATCTCTTCCTTCTAGTTCATTTATAGCATCAAATAAACATTAATGAACATAAGAAGCAATGTTGTTTTAACCGCTGAAAGGCATCACACTGTACAAGTTAAAATCCTCCCATGTTAATCTACTAACTCTCCTGACTGCTTTGTCGGACAAAATGGCAGATGGCGAAGTATGATTGGTTAGATCACCTGTCAATCAAGCTCCCTGTGAAGGGTCAAGTTGCGCGTTCACAATTACCTTTTTTTTTACTTTTTATTCTGTGACGGAAACAAGATTCCATATACAATAATTATAAAGTTTTAATAATCGGTCTAATTCAATGTGGATATGGTAGTGCACACCACAACTATACTAAAAATGACACTTTCATGTAATTTTGCTTCTCATGTAAATGTTTTTATTTGTACTGGAAAACAAGGCAAAAATACAGAGAAAGACAGTTATTTATTTTGCTGTGCAGAACGTTATTGTGCATTGGTGTGGACATTAATATGGTTATTATAGTTGTCTTTATTGTTATCATTCTTGGTGTGAATGGGCCTTAAGAGTCCACAACAGACCAGTTTGGCATTTTTCAGTATGGTCCACATGGAGCACAAATATATATCCCTCTTTGCAGTTCCGTAAGAAGAAGCTGCGTTTTGGCAAGAGTCGTATTCATGACTGGGGGCTGTTTGCAGAGGAACCTATTTCTGCAGATGAAATGATAATTGAATATGTAGGCCAGACCATTCGGCAGGTGAGATACACAAAACACAAAATAAATATTTTAAGATTTCAGCAGTCATTTTTGAGTATAAACATCAGTGACAGCCTTTTTCAAGCTATAAAATGATGTTCACAAATTTATTTGTATATTATTATCATATCCCAAATCTTCTCTGTAGGTGGTAGCGGACATGCGTGAAAGGCGCTATGAAAACGAGGGTATTGGAAGCAGCTATCTTTTCCGGGTCGACCAGGACACAATAATTGATGCAACCAAGTGCGGTAACCTGGCAAGATTCATCAATCACAGTTGCAATGTACGACCAGAAACATTTTTAAGTCATTAATTCATAATACATTGTCAATATGCCTAAGAATTGTTTCCTTTTGTTGTTTATTGATTGCTATGAATTAAATTATTTCCATTTTTAACATTTTGTGCTTACTGGTTTCATTTATGTGTTTTTCCTTCCATAGCCGAACTGCTATGCCAAAGTCATCGCTGTAGAAGCTCAGAAGAAGATAGTCATCTACTCTCGGCAACCTATTGGTGTAAATGAAGAGATCACTTACGATTACAAATTCCCTATTGAGGATGAGAAGATCCCCTGCCTGTGTGCTGCAGAGAACTGTAGAGGAACCCTCAACTAGACGAGGACTATTCTCACAATTTCAAAGTATTAGAAGTAAACAAGTTCCAGACTGTACATTAACTTATTTTTTAAGAACAAACTCTTGTATTTAAAATACATTTATTTCATACTAAGTATACTACAAATCAATTAACATATTCACTGACATATTAACATCACTATTAGTGATAGTATGGTCTCTGTATAATATCAGTCTTTAAATGAAAGATATTTAAAGTGTACCTAAAGTATCAAATACACAATCAAATATACTTATGTATATCTTTAGTTGGACCTCAGCACTGTTTCTGGATAACTAAAGTGAATTTAGTATAAAATTAGTTGTTCCAATTTAGCAGACTTAAAGTATATCAATTTAGTACACTAAAAGTACAATTGCAGGGTATATTAAGTACACAAATATGTAAATGTATTTGTAGTATACTTAGCATAAAATAAATGTATTTCAAATACTTGTCGCAGACATTTTTCACAGGAGCAAATGACAGTTTAACATGAAAATACACAAGCAGTTAATGTCATCTCCAGAAACTCAGATTTTATATTCTGGATGTGTAGATTTGGAAAATGTGCAGAGCAACAGGCCATAACTGGTTACATTTAGTTTTCATCATGTTTATTGTTGGAAGGTTTGAATTGGATTCAAGTTAAATATGCTTTCATGAGTTTTATTGTGAAATATAAATTAAAATAAAAACGTGTATTTTTCTAAATTAATGTTTTTATTTTCTGCCCACTATCTAAGTGTAAAGACAAATATTATATGTTTTTGAAATAATTGCACTACTTTTAATTTTTGTTTTGTGCTTCAAGAAATGGGTACCTCAGTTAGTCGGCTATCCGCTGAACACTGCTTAGCCTTGTAAGCCTTTATGTTGTATTCTTTGACTATTTTTTTACGCAAGGAAAAATGTCATTGGAGAATGCGGGCATCGATCCCGCTACCTCTCGCATGCTAAGCGAGCGCTCTACCATCTGAGCTAATTCCCCGTTGGAGACACATGCAGTCAAAGCAGACAATTTGAACAAAAATGGAAAGCGAATATGTGTTCGGATCGGGTCCGTGTATCATCCGATCATTTCATTTCCTATTTGGAATGGAATAACGAGGAATGAAAAAACAGCTCGTTTATTCGTTTTTTTGTTTAGTTTAAAAAACGAAAAATTAGATTTTGGCTCGATTTTTCATTTTTCGTTTGTGGTTTACAAATCGGTTTATGGGTTCGATATTTCGTCCGCGCATGTGGGCGGCGCTGAAACGCCCCTTTCATCTGATTGGTCAAACCGCTCCGCCTTCAGTACGAGCTTTTCTTTCTGTCGGCAGAATAAGAGTCAGTACGAGTGCGGCACTAACATTATTGCACTTTGATAAAATAATGTCTGAAAACACCACTCACTTTTAAGTTGCACAATATTTGAAGCAGAAGTATGTTCCAGCGACCCCATTAATGTGAGCTACAGTAGGCTATGACAGATTATTTTAGCATGATGTATTTCTCATTGATAAATACAGTGCAAATAGTTCCGTCTCTTTGGATAAAAGGGAAGTGGAAATAAAAACCAATAATAGGCTGAACTGATAGGCTACTATTATGTGTAACACAATTATAGTGTGTAACATTTACCACTCTAGGCCTACTAATTTAGTAATTTTGAAAATTGAATAGAAATAAAGTTTATATTTATGAATGTAAGCATGTGTAGCCTACTCAGTTCACATGAAAAGAAAGAGAAAGAAAAGAGAGAAGCTAAAATCAGTGAACGTTAATACTGTCAAAATTAGCAGGGTTTGGGATTGATTAAAATCATGTCGGTTGAAGAGCACAGCATAGTCTACCTTTAAAATGTTATTAGTTTTATTATAAACTAATACGATTTTATTACATTCTGAATTGGTCAATGTTTCTCTGAGTTGTCTTCATTATGTTGACTTGAGAAAGCCATGCAGCATATTTTAAACATCATTATTATTTATTATGAGAAATTGACTCCGCCTAGTGCTTCACTTTAATGCTTCACCAAACTCAGCTCAGACCTCCAGACTGGTCTGACTCGCTTATATCATTTATAACCCTTTATATCCTGTCTATGTTTATAACTGGTCAGACATACTTTCCCAAAAAATCCATCGACTTGCATTATCAATGAAGGCCGTAATAGTTAATGCTCTCCACTAGAGGGGGCGACAGGATAATACGTCTTTTCTACTCTCTTTTCCTGTTTGCATCAGTTTAAATGACAAATAAATGCATGAATTTCATTCATAAATAGGCCATATCTGTGTATGAGAACAAGCTTTACACTTCAAGCTGTTCAACTAATTAAAACTTGAACCCTACTTCAAAGTTTGCCACTCTAAGATGTTGTTATTCACACTGTTTTTTGCGTTTAAATTTGTCCATCTGGAAGTTTTATTTGTCATGAGCTCTATATTTTAAGATATACTAGAAAAAATATGATTCAACAACACAAGCTCTGTTTTTACTCAGCAAATTTGTTTTCCTTTTAAGTAGGCTATAGCCTACAAGTTGCCATGGCTTGCCATGTTCTGTTTAGGCTATTGTAGTTTGTAATACTTGTTATATGTGCCTAAATTTATATAGGCCTAACACATTTAAACTTCTGTCTGTCTGTCTGTCTGTCTGTCTGTCTGTCTGTCTGTCTGTCTGTCTGTCTGTCTGTCCGGACATTTATGCACAAACATTTATGCACAAATAATCTTAAATAACAGTTTAAAAAAGGTGGTCTGCTATATTTCTCAAAGGAAGCGGTCGTTGGCATTATACGAGGACATTCTGAATATTAGCCTATAAAATGCGGATTGATCATTGCAGTTATTCCAGACGCCTCGATCCCGGTGCTATTCGTAGCCTATTGAAATTGTATAATTACGGATTATGAACAGATGTTTTACACAACAAGGATATATTCCCATTGGGTTGTTGGGTTTTCATGTTTTATGGGAACCATGATGATTTTATACTGTACACACTGTGTTATCCCCTAACTCTAACGTAGCTAACAGTTAGGCCATCTACGGACATATAATGTTAAGGACATATATGGTACAGTTCAGCCTATATGTTGATTTTTATTTCCACTTCCCTTTTATCCAAAGAGACGGAACTATTTGCACTGTATTTATCAATGAGAAATACATCATGCTAAAATAATCTGTCATAGCCTACTGTAGCTCACATTAATGGGGTCGCTGGAACATACTTCTGCTTCAAATATTGTGCAACTTAAAAGTGAGTGGTGTTTTCAGACATTATTTTATCAAAGTGCAATAATGTTAGTGCCGCACTCGTACTGACTCTTATTCTGCCGACAGAAAGAAAAGCTCGTACTGAAGGCGGAGCGGTTTGACCAATCAGATGAAAGGGGCGTTTCAGCGCCGCCCACATGCGCGGACGAAATATCGAACCCATAAACCGATTTGTAAACCACAAACGAAAAATGAAAAATCGAGCCAAAATCTAATTTTTCGTTTTTTAAACTAAACAAAAAAACGAATAAACGAGCTGTTTTTTCATTCCTCGTTATTCCATTCCAAATAGGAAATGAAATGATCGGATGATACACGGACCGGATAGTTACTTTATTTTTGTTACATGATTTTTTTAAAAAAACGTAAATAACTGCGTGCTTGGTGCGGCGTTATTTCCACCACAATATGTAGGCCAAAAAGTTTTTTAGGCTAACGTTAGTGTGCTTGTTTTCCAAGGAGGCAGTGTCAGTTCAGAATTCGAGGCGACAAATAAGACGTGAAACAAAGAAAAATCAAGGTAGGCTATTTTCATGAATATGATTTTTATTTATTAATTGCGCTTCATTTCCAATCAAGCTGTAATTTTGCCAAATTATGCATCAGTGAAGTGATACATAAAGTGCTAACAATGAAATCTGGGCAAGAAGAAGGGCATTTCATAAAAAAAAAAAAATCTAATTTCCACAAGGCCATCATTTATTTTCACCACTGTATGCTGGTAAACATAAAACATAATTTGAGATGTGGTGGGAATGTTCATGATTCCGTTTCTTTTCTTAAAGTCCACAGGCTCAAAAGTGTCTGTTTGCAAAGAAACACGTCGGTACATAATGGCCCATAGCCTACTTGAAAACCATCAGAAATATGACAAAGCAAATCGGCAGCAAGTGTGCTGTGCATATTTCAATATATGTGTACCATGCATTTACAATGAATAGCCTATTCAGAGTTTCTCTGATGTGCCATTTGGTGTAAGGATGGTGAGGTTTCCTCTGGCATTCTGGTCAGCTTCAATAGCCTCAAACAAAGATTTGAAATTTCCAGCACCAAAACCCTGAAAAAGTAGAGGATTTTCTTTTATTAATGCACTACCATATATCTACACATTTAGGAGACATTTCCGAACAATAGATTTGATCAATTCATTGAAAATTTAAATATGAATGTATGTTCTGAAATGATTTCTGAAATATTTGCTATATTCTGAGATTTATAATAGCAGTCTTACTTGATGGTTGTGTCTCTGGATGACCTCTAGAAACACGGTGGGTCTGTCCTGTACTGGTTTAGTGAAGATCTGGAGCAAGTAGCCATTGTCATCATAATCCACCAAGATTTTAAGTTCCTGTATAAACAATGTCACATTATTTTCACATTCTGCTTCAAACCTATTAAAGAAATTTACATTTAAATTGACTATCAGGTGGCCAATAACCAAGCATTGTACCTCCAGTATGCTCATGTCCTCAACAATTTTGACTTTGGAAAGCTTCAGATTCTCCTTGAGCTGCTGGTAGTAAGTGTCAGGCACTGACATGAACTCCATACCACGTTCCTTTAGGTTACGGATCTGAAAACATATCTTTGTCAATGCAATATACCAAAAGTAAACGTTTTCAGCTTTCACAAAGAACAATTCCCACCCTTTTCACTCTACAAATGTATTTGATCTCTGCATCAATGTTGTAAAACCTTGGATGAAAAGCTTTTTTTACTCACTGCTGTAATGATGTCAGAGGTGTTCATGGCAATGTGTTGAATCCCTGGGCCACCATAGTACTCCACATACTCCTAAAAGGAGAAAAGATATAGTCAAATGAATGGATGGATGCATGGATGGATAGATGAAAGTGCAGTATAATGTCTGTAATACATGCCTGGATCTGGGACTTGCGCTTTCCCATGGCTGGTTCATTGATTGGCATTTTCACAGTTTCTTCGTAGTTGGCCACCACTATGGAGCGCAGCGCACTGTATTGAGTCTGTAACTGCTTGTCGTCTACAGACCAGAATCTGTGGAACAGCAGGTTCCTCTGATACCTTCATACAAATGCATACAGGTGAGTTTAACACAGTGATCCTGATGTGAAAAGCATGAAAAAAAAAAAAAAAAACAAGTCACAATTTGTGACCCTGAATCACAAAACCAGTCACAATTTGCACGGGTGTATTTGTGGCAATAGCCAACAATACATATATGGGTCAAAATTATCGATTTTTCTTTTATGCCAAAAATCATTAGGATATTAAGTAAAGATCATGTTCCATGAAGATATTTTGTACAGTTCCTACCGTACATACATATATTTTTGTGAGAGAATGCAGCAGAATCGCGAACATAAATGGACAACTTTAAAAGTGATTTTCTCAATGTTTTGATTTTTTTGCAACCTCAGATTCCAGATTTTCAAATAGTTGTATATCGGCCAAATATTGTCCTATCCAAACCATACATCAATGGAAAGCTTATTAATTTTGCTTTCAGATGATGTAATTGACCCATGTGACTGGTTTTGTGGTCCATGGTCACATTTATGATCTGCCAAAATTATTAAAAATTCTTTTGGATAAGTCATAATTATTAATATTATCTTTTTTATAAACCTCATTCTTTATTTTCCTTTCTCTTTCAGATAGGCCTATTTTTAGGATGCATTTTCTTCCTTTAGAAACAAATGCATTTTCATTTTAAAAACAAAATTAAATATTTTTATTTGTCAAATATTTTGTTTTATAATGAATCTACTACTGCATCTTCACAGATTTTCTTACTTAGTATTTTTGTCTTATTTTTCAATTACAAATATCAACAGCAACAACAACAAAAAAATCTTAAATCAAAATACATTTAATTGAGATGGAAAATGACTTAAATATAAAGTCTTGTTTTCTTAAACATTTATTAAATTTAAAAGAGTTAAGGGTTAAAAAGGCACAGAATTTTTTTTTTTCTTTTTCTTTCCCCATTGAGAGAATTTTTTATTTTGTTTTAAGCATAAACTATTTTTAGTATCTTAAGTCATTTTGCTTCTCTCAAGTAAATGTATCTTGATTTAAGAATGTTTAGATGTTTGCACTGGAAATCAAGAAAATTAGTTTTTTAACAAGAGCTGGACATGATGGGATGGGGTCTGGTTTAGATAATTCTTCTCTTCCCACCCCTCAAGAGCCTCTTTCCCCCCTCCCCGCTGTCTAACTGTCTCCAGATGGTGTCTCAGATCCTTTGAAAAGTAATTTTGCCGAGTCATACTTACTAAGGAGTTTTCTTGCATAATATTCAGTCGTCCACTAGCACAGACTGAAATGCAACCACCCCATCTGCTGTTTATGTCTGTTCTCTCTGAGTCTCTTCTGATCTTTCCTTTCTGTCTTTACTCCCTCCTCACCATGGAGACACACTGCTGATCACTGGGGAAGGGCTCTCGTTGTATTCTGACTGGATGGGACGGATAGGGAGTTTCCCCCCAAAGACCTGCGATGTTCTAAGCGAGTATTTCTCTCGTGACTTCTTTTGTGCTTTTCAGTCTTGACAACCCTGGCACAGAGGACTGATGCTGTCTTTGCCTGTTCACAATTACGCAGATGAAATAAGTTCGACAATGTGTTTAGAAAAGTTTTATACCACTCTACTACTGGCACCATCTCATTGTCTGACTGATTTCCAACCACATGGTCAATGAAGTCCAGCTTCCCACTTGGCCTGTGAAAGAACAATCACGTTAAGAGACAAAGAAAAGGACAATGATATAACAATCCATCCAGGCATGATCGGAGATATGGACATCTTATATAAGAAGCAAAGGACACATAAACACACTCACAGTTTTGCCAAGAAAGGGTCACAGAACAGAGGAGCATGGAATCCTGGGAGGAAGAGCCCATTATATCCTGTCCGCTCTATTAGAGTATGAGTGGTGTCACCATACTAAAACAATGAGAGGAATCAGAGCGGAAGTGGGACAAAAAGTTGAAAGATTTAAATGTATATGCATACACACACACACACACACACACACACACACACACGCGCACACACACACACACACGCACACACACACACACACACGCACACCACACACACACACACACACACACACACACACACACACACACACACACACACACACAAAGTGGGTAGGATTTTTTAAAATGTTTTTGAAAGAAGTCTCATATGCTCAACAATGCTGAATTTATTCAATCAAATATACAGTAAAACAAGAATATTGTAAAATATTACAATCAATAATAACAATAATCAATAATTACAATTTGAAATAAGTTTTCTATTTTAATATATTTTAAAATGTAATCAATTCCTGTGAGTGTCACATGATCCTTCAGAAATCATTATATATGCTGATTTAGTGCCCAATACTTTTTTATTATTATTATTATCAAAATATTTAATAATAATAATACTTTTGGCCAATTTTAACGCTTCCTTGCTCAATAAAAGTGTTAATTTATTTTTTAAACGTATATAAACATGAGATTATACATACTGTCTGAAGTACTGCCAGCTTCACAGTGCCAAACTTATCCTCCACAACATGAGACTCTTTAACGATAATGGCACCTCGTTCTCTCGCTTTCTGCAGGAAAAAAAATGAATAAACCAATAGGTGATTATTGCAAATTATGCCCAGGTGTTTTTTAACAGATAAAACATGAGAGAAAACTATCACTGTAAAAAAAAAAAAAAAGTTGCTGCCTTAAATTTTTTGAGTAGCCTACAATCAACTTGGTTATTTAAGTAATTTCAACAAACATCAAACTGACTTAAAAGATTTGTTGAATAACTCATAAATTTCTTTGAAAATTGCTTAACTTATTTTGATGAGTTAAAGCAATGTAAAAACATATGTTGTCAAAACTTATTGATCATAATTTTTTACAGTGAGCATTTACCTCTACCAGGAAGTCACAGTTCTCTACAGTGAAAGCTACATCTTTAACACCATCTCCATGTTTCACCAGGTGATCTCCTATCTCTGTTCAAGAAAAAGGACAGATTATACAGTACGAAATGTGGTTTTAAAGATAATCAACTACCAAAAACGGCAATACTATTATTGCTAATTTATTTACTAATTTATCAGTCTTACCTTTATTACCAGGATTCAAGGCAGAGGTGAAGACATAAACAATCTACAGGTCCAGGAAATAGAAAACATTGATCAGCGAACACTTCTATGTAGCTTTTTAAAATTCTGACCAAAGCAGATCAAACTGACCAGGCTTCACAATGCATAAGGAACGAAGAGAATGGACACAATCTGACTCTCACCTTCCCCTGTTTCACCGCATGAGAAACAACATCACGACTGCCTGTCTCCAGCCCACGATACGCCAAGGGCTCAAACCCCAGTTTATTACAGTAATAAGATGCCGCCTGAGGTGCATCGCAGCACAGAGAGGAAAACAGAAAATTACAAGATGGGGAGATCTGAACAA
This sequence comes from Phoxinus dragarum, assembly GCA_033366665.1. NCBI lineage: Eukaryota > Metazoa > Chordata > Actinopteri > Cypriniformes > Leuciscidae > Phoxinus > Phoxinus dragarum. The sequence goes on from JARPMJ010003098.1 coordinate 89,509, forward strand.
ATTTATCACCGCATCTAAAGTGAAAAGAATATGGGTAATAAAGGGATATCAGCTATCTGAATTTAAAATAAACTGTTCATCTATCGTATCTACATCCGGTACATTTTGAACATTCATATAGGCTAAATTAAACAAACTAATCACTGAATCTTCAAAGTGAAACTATACATCTTTTTTTTTTTTTTTTTTTTTTTTAAACATGTGTTGTATGATAATGGCTCCATCTACTGGAGAAATCACAGAAGTGCTTAAAAAGTCTCAATATGGAAGAAATTAGTGAGTGGAGGATGGTGGTTTCTGCCTCTGCAAGCTTATTGCCTCCACCCCTGAAAAGAGCCAATGGCATCTCCCTACTGGACACCTCCTCTAATATTTAGAAACAAACTAAATCTACAAACTTATAGTGTTAAAGAATTACCTGTTTGGCATTTCCAACCCAGAAAGTGATGTGGTCGAAGCAGACAAACCTGCCCTGCTCGTGCTGTTGACATATACAAGCAGAAACGACTGTGATGTACTACCCTTCTATTCTATAAGCATAATTAATCTAGAGTCTGAAGAGTATAATGATGTAGCCTACAAGTAAAGTCAGAATCAGAACAAAGTTCCGCGTGCAGGTGGCAGTAAAATATCACTAGGAGAAAGGGGACACATTAAAGTATGTTCTTACACATACATGCATGCATATGTAATGCTATCATACCTTTTCACCTTTGTCAGTGTAGGTTGTCTGTAGAAAAGAAAATAAGAAATTTAGGCTTGTTTGAATTGTTTGGTCAGTTAGCAAATCAAATCAAAATCTTAAAATGTCTTAAAAATCAAGTGTTTTACCATCTTTTAGTGGTTCTTGCAGACACCTTCTTCTTGGGTCAGTGGCAGAAATGAGGTGAGGTGGTGACTGAGTGCAGATGCTGCAGATGTGAATTTGTAGTGCTGTGTGTGTGAGACTCCGCCCATAGAGGACGAGAGCGGCACTGCATGATGCTCTGCTGTTGAAATAAGCTTTTACTAGACAGATTAGGCTAATATATTATATTATAATACATAACATAACATATGCTACTTTATAATAAAACTAGTTTCATATATAATTACTGGTTTTAAAGCCTACCTGCCGTCTATGAAGCAAGTCAAATGTAAACATCTAACTCTAAAAATATAAAACAAGTCAACAACAGAATAATCGATCTTTGTATTTCTGTCCGTTTTAAAAGACATGCTGCGTTTTTTGAGTGAGGTTTTGTTTTTTTGTAACTTTAGATGTTTGTCTCCATGCAAAAGAGGAGGAACACGGTCCTTCAACCTATTGGCTATTGAGTTGCGCTTGTAGTTTTCAGTGCGAGTATGGTTATGTGAAACGATTTAGTTCAGGAGTCATGAAGATTGATGCATGTTTTTCTAGGTAGAATTATAAAAGTTAGTTTAAACTCACTATTAATTCCAATTTTTAAATGTGCATTCGTAGCCTAAATAATTAGAAATTGTTTCAACAAATTAATTTATAGCTACTCGTGTTAGTTAAATTTCAGTATGGAAACAATTAATGTAGACCTAAATGATTTTAAAGAACTGCATTGTCATACTGACACAAAAAATTCTAACTCCTCTCTGTCACACTCCCCTTCTACTATAAAATACATCAAGATGGTAAACATAACGTTTAGTGTAACAGCCCCAGCTCCCCCCTTTTAAATAGCAAAATGTTTATAACCGACTGGGGACTTCATTAACAGTGTTTAAGCTGCCACTGAGAACATGTTGATGCTGAGGACAGTCATCAGGTGTGATGTAACTAATAATTATTTGCGTTTACACTTTTATAAGTGGCTTTGGAATAATTAAAACATTAAAATAATTTGCTTTATATATATATATATATATATATATATATATATATATATATATATATATATATATATAGGCCTATATATATATATATAGGCTATATAATGTTTATTATATATATATAATGTAAATTATATATATATATATATATAATGTTTATTATGAAGTCAGCATCTTATGAGGAGCTCTCATAAAGTATTTACATCAGTTTTCTGTCTGGAAATAAAGTAACATTTGTGTGGCCCAGGAAAAAAAACTCTGATTTGTGATCACAATGCTATGTTATGAATCCATCTGATGTAAGTGTGAAACTCTTAAGTGTTCTCAGAAGTACAAACCTACTGAGAGCAGGTATTTGAGCTGTACTGGCAGTAGCTGAAATGCAAATGAGCATATGTGAGCGTTTAGGGGAAAGATGTTGATGCACTTGAGGTATGTTTCTCGAGAGAACAGTGACAGTCTGTAGCCGACGCTGATTGGACAGTTACAGTTCTCAGGGGAAATACAGCGCCGTTGGTCTCTCTTAGCTCTATGTGATCTCAGCACAAGTCATAGGAGAGATCAGAGTAGAACGAAGAAACAACAAAGAGATAATAAAACGTGAGACAAGCTATAAAACGATTATAAAACAAGCATGAAGAGCTAAGAAAAGTAAAGAAAAGATAAAAGAAAGCCGAGCATCATGAATGAGCAGACAGCAGAAAACCCAGCCATTGTGCAGAAGTGGTTGCAAAAGAGGAGAAGCCGAGATGACAGAGAGAAGGAGGAAACAAACATGCAGGTTGAAGCCGAGGAACACGATCCTGCTGTTCATGAAGAAATGGAGGAGAAGAATGAAGCAGCAGATGTGGTTACAGACAAAGAAAAGCAGGCTAGAATCCATTCAGTCTTCTCTTTGGTGAGGAGTCAGATCAGGACGCAGGCCGGTTTGGATGGTCAGCGCACGGGCATAATGGATGTTGTAAACCAAATCAAGGAACTGGAGAAGAGCAAGAAGGAACATGATGAACCTACACACACAGTTGAGATCAGCTCATCTGAGGAGAACGCAGCGGATCAGGCGGTCCAGAAAGGGACTGTAGAAGATCAAATGACTGGGGAGAATAAGAAGGAGAGAGGTGAAGAATTATGTGTAGTCTTGTTGGAGGAGATATTGTTGAACGTCGAGACATTAAAGAAGGATCTGAGAGAGGAGCTCGCTCAGCTTCGCTGCGACATGCAAAGCTACACGGAGCAGGCGCTCTGCGGCCTGGAGACCCGCCTTACTAACTTACTGAGAACACAAGCGCTGGCTCGCACAACTCCCACTGCGCTTCCCAGAAACCACACAGTCGATCCCATGGAGACCAAGAAACAGAGACCTCCCAGCATGCCTCCCCTGGGAGCATCTAGGAGACGAGTGCTCAACCGCACAATGACCACTATCACACCTAAAACTTGCCTACCTCTTTCCCTGGGGCCCCGCTCCAATTCAGAGCCACTGGGGGACTGGGGTGCGGAGACCGCCTCCAACAACAGCGCTCCAACGTTGCTGAGAAGAGACGAGGCGCTAAGTCGCCCTCCTGGGCCTTTGCCTCCTGCACAGAAAGGCAAGAAGGCTTTGCGAAGCAGGACTCGCATTGGTAAGCCAACATGCTAGAGAGGTCTATGACCCAAACACTATTGCTAGTTGGAAAAGGTCATTAAAATGCCATCAGGGGAGACACCAGCATCATTCTGTATCATTCTTCAGAATCATTGCTAGAGATCACAAGATTATCATTCAATATGAACAGCTGCCGAGAGAGCTGAGGAGCACACGTGTTCTCTTCTGTGTGCTTCGTGTTGTTTGTCCATGGAATTATTGAAGACAACCAAGAAAAATCCCACTAAAAGAACCTCAAAGAAAAAATAGATGCACCGAGGAGGTGAATAGTGTGTAATGCTGATTATTACTAAGACATAGTGACATAAGACAATCTTTTTGTTTTATCACCGGTGTGCTATAATGTATCACATTTCATCACTGTAAATTTTTTTACATTTTTAAGTACAATCAACTTGGATGTTTAAGTAATTTCAACTTAAATTACATTAAACTGACTTAAAACATGAGTTGAATCTTGTATAACTTATTTTGATGAGTTAAAGCAAAGTAAAAAACATACGTTGTCGACAACTTATTGATCATATATCTTTTTTTACAGTGTATTGCACAGAATGATTTTTGTTATTACTGAACTTACAAAACAAATATATCTCTTCCAGGATCCTAATCTATGTATTTTAGTTCTGTCAAACTGTATTAATCAAATAAACAGTAAGGCATATGTAAGGTTTTGTGCAAAAAAGAGCAAAAAAACCCAATAAGACTCAAATTGTGATGATTAGTAAAATGTTATTATGTTGTTTATATTTTTCAAAGTTGTATCAAGCACATAAGCTTATAATAATTTAGATTTTATTGATTTGTTTACATTCACGTTGCACATGTCATGATATTAACATCAACATTAACATATTAACATGATTTGATGTATTTTATCATATTGTCAGTAATAAAGAAATTAATGCCCTTCATCTGTATTGTGTTTGTATATAATTGCAGTTCCATTTAAACTGTGTTCATTGGATTTAAAAAAAATTTTCAAGCTATGCATTTCAATTACAAAGTTTCTATTCAAATTGATCCTATAACAGTTCTTATTATTATACATGCACAGCACAGACGGCACCCCTCTGCAATTTAAGAGCAATTATTGTTATTATTGCAACACTTAACAGAAAGGCAGTCATATCTGAAAGATTAAAAAAGAAAATATAACTAAATTTTCCACAACACACCATAAAAGAGAGCATTATCTTCGATTGTTCTACTATCACATGCTGGTAGCGACACCTGCTGATCAAACAATGTATTATCCAAAATACATTTGACAATTTAACAGTCAATCCTTAACTCTCTAAAGTAGTTAAATGTATAAATAGTTTTCATGTAATGTTAAAAGAAAACAGTGATGGAAAACCCACTGTAAATACAAAACGAAAAACACACTCAAAAAAAGTTCCATTCGCTGCAGGTCTGCGCAGGTTAGAAATGCGCATGCGCACCGCGCGCGTCCCCGTTTGATGACAGCTGTGCGCTGTGGCTGTTGCTAAAGGGAGGAGAAAATCTCACGACGGAGGACTTTTTTTTATCTCTTTCATTCGCAGCTAGGACCTTTGGAGGACTGTAACGAGAACTCGACTGTTAAACCGACCCGTATCAGTCGCGACTGAATTTAAAACGTCACACCCAGCCGTCAAATTAGTCGGTAAGTCTGTTGTACGCTGTCTCGAGCTGGTTAATGTGACACTTTAGCGAACTGAGCGTTAGCTGCTTGTTGGCCTGCTTGTCTCGGTCATGTTGTCACTTTTTGTTTTTTAACCCCGTTGTTTGCCAAACTAAGCTTTCAGAAACATATTTCGATTTCTAGGCATATTGTTACCTGGCTGTAGATTTCAAAGCGCTACTAAGCGAGGTAAGTTATTTCATTTATTGTTGCGCTATAAAACACGATGGTTATTTTGGTTGCTGACACACCGACTCTTGCAGCTTTTGTTGTTGTCATGCACTTCTCATTGACAGTCATACTGGTGTGTTAATGCCAGCTAATGTTTTATTTGACAGTGTAAGGCCCTAAGTGATTTGAATAATTTCATTTCAATGTGAATTGCTCATGCATTTGCAGCAGATGTTTTGTTCTGTTGTCACTCACGTTATTAGGTCTCGCGCTGCTATATCTCTGTGTTTACAGATGGCTCGTATGTGACTGACGTTATAGACATTTCCCATTGTGATCAAAATATTATTGTGAACAATTATTTTCTGTGGTGATGGATGACAAATGGTCAGCCATGCACACATGGGACAGTGTTGTTTGCAGCAAATCTCTAAATTCAAGGGTTTTCATACTGGTCACTTATTTCCAAACAATAATTTGTCTGGAAATAAGTGACCTAACTATCCCTAAAGGTAGGTTTAGTTAGCACATTTTTACACAATTGTAATTTGGCGTGCTTTACATAGAAATGATGAAATGTAAGAAAAATAACCCTTAATTAAATTTTTTTTTATAAAATAAAAAGAAATGGATAAAACAAAAACAAAATGGCAGTCAGGAGTGGAAACTGATGTGATTCAACTGTTATTCAGTCCAGCAGCACTATTGTGAGTTTGATGTCACTTTATACAACAGTTTATTAAGCAAGAAGTTTATATTAAGTTTGTTTTATACAGACATTGCCCAGTTTGTATACTTCTAAAAGCCGGCATGAATTTCACCCCTTCTTTTTTAAATGCTTGTTATAGATCTTATTGTGAACAATTCATCCGTGCATGTTTAATTTTGTAATTTGTAATTGCCATAACTTGATCTTCTAGTGAATATTACAGACTTCTCTCTAGTGATCTATGCAGGACTTCACCAATCATTTAGTCCCTCCACAATTGACTACAAGATCACATTAATTTTTGAGTGCAATTCCCATATCAAAATCCATTCAACATTTGATGCATTGATTGAACCAAGTCCCACCCTATATTTTTTCTTTTACGATAATCCTTATCACTTAGCTAGATGTAAGTCACAGTACAGAAGAAAATATCTGTTGCTACGTCCATTTCATTGTAACTTTTAACTGCATGGAAATAGTCCCAAAAAGATTTGAATGGGTTTTTGGGTAATTTCAGGGGAGGGAAACTGTGATCCATACGGCTTGCTTGCTCAAACACGCGCTGCCGGTCTTGTATCTTTTAGACAACTGCCAAATCCTAGGATGCTCTTGTTTTCTAATCAGTCAGCTGTGTGTGGCTGGCACATTACGGACTACTTTTCTGATCTGGTTCATCCCCCAACTGTTTGGCTGTCCTTATGTAGCCTCATATTGAGGGTATGAATCTCCTCCCATTGCATCTCCTCAACACATGCCAAAGCTGTGACATTAGGTTAGTGGTGCTCTTTGAGTAGCAGACTGGAGTTTTTTTTTTATGCATTATCTATTTTAGTGGGGCTTATCTCAACACCTTCTTTCACTATTTTCTTGAAAGCTCAATAAGAATGTTTTGTGATGACAATTTACTTCCACCTCTGCCAAATGTCCTTATGTTAAAGTTCTATGTCCTGATGAACCATTTCAGCGTTAATGGGAGGTTTTACATTTTTAACAGGCTGCAGTTTTCTGTCATGTGACTGAGGCAATGTACAAACTGTTGAGGTGATGCTGAGGTCAAGCAGGATGTGTTTCCAGCAGGTCAGGAGTTAGGAAGTGTGAAGCTCCAGATTGTGTGTGTGTGTGTGTGTGTGTGTGTGTGTGTGTGTGTGATCATGTGTGAGAAAGAGTGCACTGACACATATAGTAATTTCAGAGGGGCCCTTAGCATATTTTTCTTGGCGCCTTGCTGTTGGTATTTGGCAAAACTGAAAAAACTGACAATTCATGAACATCATGTGCTTGTAAACATATTAGGATGTGATTCAGCTTCTTCTGAGATTTAACAGTTGTTTATTTCAATGTTTCCAGAACTAATTATTTTTATTTATAATGACTTAGAGCTGCGTGATTCTGGATAGATTGAGAATCTAGGGCCGCCCTTGCCTTTTTCTAGTCGACTTTTAGTCGTTCATTAGCTAATCGAAGAGTTGACTAATCAAGCTTTTATGTTAATGAGGCATATCATAATAATGAGCCTTTAATTGCCTATATAAATTACATAGCCTATCAGCGCTCAAACGCCCACATAAAGCTTTCCACAGTGCATTAGCAAACTTAATGATTATGAGTTTGTCTTGAAATACAGAAATAGACTGTCTAAACATTTTATTAATTTATTGATAATGTTTTCTGTGTTTTCGGCTGCAGAGATTAGGCCTAAGTCATGAATGCTGACTCCTCATCTCCTCAGTAGTGGACACGGCTAGCTGCCTATATGCCCGTTTCATCTAATCTGAGAATATTTGTTTTCCATTTGAATTGGTTTATTTAAAAGTAGCCTAGATATTTAAAGCTTTCTATATAATTCTCATGTCTGTGAGGCAAGTATACACTGAGTTTCAGTTCGTGTTGTGACAGAAACCAAGATGGCTAAAAAAAAGTGCATCCTAATTGTTTTCATTATTTTACAAAAGCACACGTTTATGGTTATTGTGAGATTACAGAAATAAAGTTTCCTTTACAGTTTGCATCCAAAAATTACGGAATATTTAAAGTTCAATGCAAGTGATGGCGCCAGCACATGTATGTCATGCAGTAAGTGCGCTCTCCACACAAATAACTTTCAGTATGATGCAATGCATCACTGGCCTGATTGGGACAGTGACCGTTTCGTCAACTCTTGTCCATCGGGCAGTCCTTATTGTTGAGCCCTGCATTTGGATCTAGTGCGTCAATTCTCTTTTCTTGACGTATGTAAACCCCTCCCTTTACTTTGAGTGAGTGAGAGAAAGCAAGAGAGGGCGCTCTCAGCCAAACTATGATGCATAAATGATATGTGCTGAACTTTTTTTTTTTTTTACCTGTAACTTCACAGGCGAGTTAAATCGTATATTTACTAGCCATTGGCTAATAATTTTTTAGCCGTCTAGCATGAAATTTGGTCACATACGGGAGTGATTTACTTACAGTGTAGAGGGTTGAATGGACAACTAAACAAAATAACGTAATTTATTAGAGGTTCTAACAAAATGAGTCTTTTAATTTAAAAAAAAATAATTTAGCAATTTTTTTTTAAAAAAACCTTTTGGAATGGGGAATTAATGAATAAATGAATGATTCAATGACTCACTCATAAAGACTTCGGCTGCATCCAAAATTGCAGCTACTTCCCTACTATTTGTAGGCAAAAAACATCCTATATTGTAGGCTAAAAACAGTGCAAAAGAAGTAGGCTATGTCAGAATTTACAGTACTCCTAAAAGAGTAGGCCAAAAATACCTGGATGAACTAGGCTACTTAACTTAAGTTACTTTTTTAAAGTTAATTTACTCTATTTTGATCGCTACCATAGACATCAGTGTTTATTTCCAAACTATTAACTTTTATCTCAGGACTTCTGTCGATACAGATATGGAATAATTATTTTATATGGCCGATAACCAATAAATGACTGATTGCTTTTCAGAGCCTAAAAAAACCCCCAGTTTTAACAGGCAATAACAGTTAGCCTATAGTCTTGTTATTGGTGCAACTTTATTGTATTAGGTTATATCTATTCCAAAATATATTTTCTTGATGATAATTTAAATACTTTTACTGGATTTTATGACAGGTGTATGCTAAAATAAAGAAAAAATTGTGAAATGGACTTGATGAATGCCCACTTCAGAAAAACTTTTAAACACAGTCTTAGGGGAGTGGAATATTAGCTGTATTTCTTTATTTTTGAGGAATCATTTGTTGGCCTCCTCTTTCCGTACATGACCACATTTTTCAGATCTGTCAACAACTTCTCTATCTACAACACAAGAAGTTTGATGACTGTTTCTGAGAGCCGCTTGAATCTGTAATTCTCAGGAGGCTCATGTCATCTGTGTGTGAACTTCTGTTTGTTTTGATTGGTCACTTGGTTATTGGCAGGCATGCTGTTTTTGGCAACAGTCAATTTTTCTGAGGTGTAATTTTGTTTCCATGTAATGGCATGCACAGGTGTTTCTTAGATCCTTGATGTTCGGTGACTTTTTTGTGAAATCTCAAAGATCACTGATCATCTAAACTGCGCATGTGGTTGTTATTTTATCTCCGGATTCTTGCCAAGGTACTCAAACTTGCTTGGTACACTATTTCTGTGAACCACAGAGATATTGTTTCACATTCTCTAAAGAGAGCAAAGCATCCTGGGTTGGAGACATTTCCGCACAGTACTCCCACACTCATGTACACCAGGCTGGTGCAATGAAATAGATTTCTCAGAAAGACTTTGTGCTTGGTTATGGGATTTTCAGTGGTCAGTTAGATACCAGTAGAAGCGGAAAAATGCAGATCTGAACACCTTAAAAAGACTTTCAGTAGAGCTCCACTGACCAAGTGTTATCTCTTTGCATGCACATTTATGTAGTTGTAAATGGAAATGTGGTTGGGATGCTTGGCCACCGAAAGAGTATCCCACTCCACATCACATCCCCTGCTAGTCACGTTAGCTGCCTCCATTTCTTAGATGTCTCTGTGCTCGTAATTGCCATGACATTGAAAATTTTATACTTCCACTCTGGATTTCTCATCTGCTCAGTCACTACATCCACAATACTGTCCATTGCAGAGTCAGACTGCATTCGTTGCTGAATGTGTGGGTCATTTCTCACATGAGTGGTTTGGTCTGGTGCATTGTAGTAAACGTGTGAAAGTGCGTAATGTTGCATCCAGCCTGTGATTCATATCCCACAGAGCTCCTTAATACTGTGCTTTAAGGGCACTGAGAGCACTGATTCAACCAGATGCAAAGAGGAAGAAGAAATGAAAAACGGATCCTCGTTAAGGCACCAGCCTAACCTGAGAGTTGCACTTTGAATACCAGTGTTTATACAATTACTGATGTAAATGTTCTCTTTTTTTGTTGTTGTCATTCACAACTTTGGATTGTTACAACTGTGTACTCCGTTTCCGGTGCTCAGGTACTCAAAAATAATAATTTTATTATGTTTATGTATATATATATATATATATATATATATAT